>PVJH01012899.1:0-62515 GCA_004026705.1 Nesogale talazaci | reverse complement strand
GCTGCTACACACTCCGCTACGGTCGCCAAGATTTTTAATATGAAGATATGAAATGATCAGCGAATGTAACAATGCGATGATTCAGCAAATACTGCGCTGCAAGACCAGAGCAGCAATAATTAAATCTTTAGAGCATCGGTGACAGTTTTCTGACTCAAGTCATCTTTTTATTCCGCCCGGTCTGCAAACACATTTAACCAAGGAACACTCATTCACAGTCACCTAACTATTCCAAATAAGCAGTGTGTACTACTCAAAACACTGGGCAAAACTACTAGACTATCTACCATCATGCTTGAAGCAGAGCTGAACACACACACACACACACACACACACACACACACACACGCAGTGATTTAGAGACCTGCTTAATCCCGTTCATAAAAACAAGCATTCCTGTGGACTCTTGTTGCTAAGAGCAACGTGCTTAAGCACTGTCTAAAGGCATGAAGAAAGCAGGAAAACTACTTCAGTTGGGATTCAGAGCTATAATCCATTGTCTTTTTTTGTCATTACTAGCCTTCTCGACTTTAGGTGTGTTTGGGGAAAGCAACCTGGGGTCCTCATGCTTTTTTTCTTTCCTTCCATCCTTCCTTCCCTTTTAATATATGAAAAGTGTCCCTACTCTCCTTCCACAAAGATGGTAAAATTTGTTAGAGAAAAGGCATTTGGGGGAAAGGAAAGGCAGGAGATGCTGTTGACATCATCTGAGATGCAGGCAACCCCTCTTTGAGCTAAATTGGAGTGGTTTGGGGGTTTTATCTTTTATCTCAAGGACATATACTTGTGACTGTATGGGTATCCTACACTCTTTGGTCTAAATCCACTTCAACTGTCAGAGGTATGGGGACATTTACCCTCCTCCCCCTTGGTTTTCTCTTCTCACACTTTTAATCTACTTCAGAGAACTTTCCTGGTGAGTGCAGCTTCTACTAAAACTCTATTGGCCATTGAGAGCAGCTGAGCATTGCCCATGAGCATTGCCCACGCTTCATTTCCTCCAAGCAAATCTTTCTGGCCAGGGTTCCCACTGGAGTCCCACGTTCATTTTCCCTTTGAGCTCTAAAGAAACCCTAATTCCTCAGGAAAATGACAGATTTCCCAACACTGTAAAGGCTATCTTGACTCCTTCACCCTGCAGAAGGATCAGAACACACACACACACACACACACACACACACACACACACAGAGGCACTGGGGACCCTCCTCCTCACACCCCCACTCCCACTGTTAATCATTTATTAGTCTGGGACTCAAAGTGAGAAGACTGTGAGAGAGACACACATTAAGTTTAAAACAAAACAAATGAACACACAGCCAGCTGTGTTATTATTAAGCTATTTTACAGCCTCTCCGGGTTAAAACAGAGCCTTGAACCTAACAAGCCCATTTTTAAAAAGCTCTCTTCCCTGTTGGGAGCTAGGGACTGGGGAAGAGGAGAGATGCCTGGGCGGAGGTGGGGACAGGGTGCCTTGTAAGGGAGAACAGGTGCAGGTTAGCGCCCCGCTCCTTCGCTCCTACACGTGGCGCTGCGAGGAAGCGGACATCCGGAACTCGCCCAGGAGTTCCCGGCAGGGACCTGCGGGGCCGCGAGCACGGCGGTGGGCTGCCGGGGCGCTCGCTGGGCTCCGAGGGCTCAGCCCGCACAGCCAGAGGGCTTCCCGGGGCGAGCAGCGGCCGGAGCCCCAGGCGACACGGTCGGCTGTCCCCGGCTACCGCGGGGGAGTAGCGGCGGGATTCCCACCGCACACGGACACCCCTGCCCTCCCCCGCGGCCAGAGGGCAGCGCCGAGGAAGACAATCCCGGGCGGGCGAGCCGGGAGGTGACTCCGAAGCCGGAGGGTGAGGGCGAGGGCTCCGCCAGCCGCGGAGAGCGATTGGAACCCACCGCCCGCCGGGCCGAGCGAGCGAACCCGCCTGTTTACATCCGGCGGCCAGGGCGCCGAGCCGGGGGACGGGGCCCGGGGAAGCTTACCGAATCTCAGCACATGCGTGGTTCCTTGAGAATATCCAATCCACAGTAAGCAGAGCAGGAGTTTAATGGTGCGCCTGAAGACTGGATTACTTAGCATCGGGGGAATAATCTTCATGGTGTTTCCGTGCCCACACGCGCGGCACCCACTTCCCCGGTCTGGCGTGAGGCTCCCCGGTCGGGCAGCAAGGAGGATGCGTCGAGTGGCGGCCGCGGACACGATCACGGCATGGTCACGGAGAGAGGCAGGAGTCTCCGATGCCCGAGCCCATTAGCAATCGCTGCATGTTCTTCCCTCACTGCGCCAAGGAGCCACCTTCCACTGCAAGGGATGGCGGGACATCCATGTTAGTCGGGGAGCATCCGGGAGAGATCCACCGCGCACACCCACAATGTCCGGCCGCGCGAGCCTACGGAAGCAAAGGAGGAGGAAAATCAATAGAAAAACCGGCCCGGGAAACCGCCGGGCTGTCCATAGCCAGCCCCAGTCCCAGGACAAAAGGCGCCTTGCTCCGAAGGGTTTTGCCAGGCCCTAGTCTACTGCACTGCTGCACAGCTTCTGACGTGAAGCCAAGATTAAGTGAGAAAAATTGAGATAGCTGCTCGCCTCTTAAGGCTCCCTGCCAGCCAGAGCTTCCCAATATCTATTATGCAACCAAACTGCTCTCCTCTCCCGCCTTGGGTTACAAGAGAGAGAGTCGGGCTTCTCTGTGCATAGAGAAATCGGCCTTTATTTTCCAAGGGTCCTTTCTCAGAGTGACTGGTGCCTGTGGGCAGACTTCTTACAATACACTGATGGATTTGAATAGAGGACTAGCTGGGTGGAAGTCACTTTGCCAAGGAGTTGTAAACAAGGAAGGGGTCCCGGGTGGAGGAATGTGTTGAACAATCCCTCTTGTCTTTTGCTAGAAGGGGGTTTTATGTATACTCTTTAAAAGCCGGGTATGAATATACACTATAGTGAAATCTATATTAGGAAGGTGAGTGTAGTCTTTTAAAACTTGAGTAAGACATTCCTGATGACTACCAAGGAGGAAAGAGAAATTACTTCCAGTGGACTTTGGGGTGGAGTGGGGGAGAATGGAAAAAAAGGAAATGAATATTTCCCCACATACTTTTTAGCCCAATTAAAATAAGTATGCATATATTAAAGACAATGATACTGGTCTTGGTGCAACATACTCCAAAAACCTCCGTTACTTATATCTTGATTTCTCCTCATTTTTCAAAACTTTTTTCATTCAGAAGTGGAATATGAAATCATGGGTTGGCAGCACTGATTGTCTGAAAAAAAGTCATTACTTGCTGGCTGTCTGGTGGTAACGTTTAGTGAAGAGTCCTCAGTTAGTGACTGACTTGGTTTTTACAATTAGCAGTTTATTCCAGAGAAAACATAGCCATATATTTTCTTCCCACATAAAATACTTTCTTTCTTATGAAAGTATGTTTTCCTCAGGTATATAGAATTTTTTTTTAAAGTTCACTGTTAATATTTCACATTAGGGGAAAACACTAACAACAGATAGGACAAGTGCTGTTACTGTTAATAATGTTGAATAATTCAGCAGTACAGACAACAAACTACTAGATCTTACAATTATCTTTTTAAATTAACTTCCTAATAGAATGACTTCCTCAGAGGTTAAACCTTTTGAGGAGAAAAAAGATAAAAATCACATGTTCTTTGAAAAATATTTTTAATATCTAATTTTTAAAAGAAGGTGTTAATGAGTACTATTTGAGTCTTGCCATGTTTCCTCTAGATAACAAAAAATACTATAGTGTTTTTACCCCATCAGTGATTTTTCAATGCTTATTTTTTGATATAGGAAAATGCTGATTTGAAAAGAGACCTACATTTTGCAAAGATATTAAGTGAGATTGATATTTTTAAGATGGAGGCATAACTGCAGTGTCAAAAATAAGTATCATGAATGGCTAGTTCTGCAGCCTAGCAGGCAATTCAATCAAATAATTTGACTATTGGAGCACTTTAAAAGGAACACCTAGTGCTAAAACTAAGGGGATATAGCGACTCCTTCAGTCCATGTTTAAAATATCTTTTGTAAAACATGTTCAGCTCTACATGTTCAGTCTTGTATATGCTGTTTCATTTATTTCAATCTATTTGTTCATTTTATTTTTTGATCCCAGCAGAGATAACAATGACCACTAGGGTGACAATAAATATTCTTAGTTTTTCCATCTGTCAATATAATTGGCATCTACTGCCTGAAAATAGCATGTTCTTTTGTGACTAATCAAAATACTGCAATTTTGCGGTGCAGTTGGCTTTCAATGGAAGCTGAAGGGGAAAAAAACTTCTTGTTCACACATTCTTTCTATCATAATTATATCTGACATTAGAGTATAACTTTTCTGCTAAAAAGTACCATTCTGAATGATTTAATTTTTGTGGGGTTATTTATTGGCAATCTAGTGAGAAAAGTGAAAGATCAAGCTTCCAGATCCATGAAATTCTTACACAGTAAATTAAACAGTAAAGGTCTTGAACACATTTTTCTTACTATTAATTGGTCCCCAAAGAACCAATTTTGCACAAATGCGAGGTTAGCTTCATTTACATCCATCAACTAAGCTGAAGGCTTCAGCACCATAGATAGGACCTGCACCTGTCCAACTGAACTTCAGCAAGAAAGGAGACGACCTTTAAGAACCACGGACAGCGCTCCAGGCATTGATTTATTCTGGAGTAGTACATTGAAAGCAAGGAGTACAGTAAGCCAGTCTCCAGGTTAAGAACATTAGACTTAATGGCACGTGCCCTTTCATGTTATATAAATTTACTCTCACTTAAAAACACAGAACCGACCCCCTACTTGCAGCAAGTGTTTCCTCCCAATCACCTCCACTTGCTGCACATGCAGTCTTTTTAATTATTGACAATACTTGGAGCCTTTTCCTGTGCCAGTTCCAATTTACCTACAAATTTGACCAAAAGATCCATTTAGGAACATATCTTGCTATCTCATTCACAATCCTGAGACTGTCTGAACATTGGATGGGTAAGATGCCATTTGAAATGACAACACGAATATTTCTCCCACAGGAGAGACAGAATGTGAATTACTGCATTGTTCACATCGCAGGAAGACTAGTGTGTCAATTGTGTCTTGTGTCTTTTCCAGCAAGACTCCCTAGGATTCCTGGGCTTACCTAGAATTTACTAACAGGCAACCCTTCCCGGGGGAGATGGCTACATCAGTCATTTATATTAACCATGAGCTCTCTCATGAGCACTAAGCTATTTGTTTCTTTGTACAATGTACTAACTGAAAGACCACCAAGAATTCAGAACACAGAATGGCATGTTGTCAATAACGAGTGCCTACAGACATTTCTAAAATGTACAATTAGCTATTTGCCTCCAAATTCTCCACCTCCAGATATCCATCTGTTACAGGGGTGTTCAGATTAATTCCTCATCTTTCTTCTTAAACTTCAACCATCCCTCAGGATGGAACACCTGAACTACATACCGAATAATAAAGAATGAATTACTAGTGTAGGAAATGTCTTATAGTGCAGCAATTTTGAAACTGTTATACATTTCTTCCCAATAACAATAGTACTAGGTCATAGTTCTTCATCTAGAATTCATTAACTATACATTATTTCACTGATCAGATGGAAATCTCTTGGAAATGGTGCCAATTACATATTTTCTCCTTTACTAGAGAAAAAACTGCTGTTGGACTCAGGAGGTCATATATAATTAGTAATCAAGAAATGTATAGACTTTATTCCATGATCTCCTTTGCTCCCCCCACCCCACTTTAACCATATGGCAACCTTTATTTCTAGAAGCCAAAGCTCTGTAGGTTCCAAGGTCAAAGCAGAAATGACAAACTACACACACACACATACACACATATGCATGCACAGCAGTGCTGTGTCTAAAGTAAGCCTCAAAAAATACCACAGGAGGCCAACGTGAAGGAATATAAAGTTTATGATAAATTAACAAAGAGAAATTTTCATATCATGCCCATGTAAAGCTTGTTCCAACAACAGCAAAAGAAATGCATTAGCTTCATCATTTACTGTACCTATATTTGCTGACACTAATGACCTCTTATTCTAGGGCACTATTACTTGAGAAGCAATTTTAGTGTCCTATTCTCCCAGTGAAAATGAATCTTATTCTAGTTAGCTGCCACCTGCTGGGACATGTACAAATGTGTAATAATCCTTATAGCACCACATTTAAATCGACAGTTCCTACACCTTTTGCAGGAACCAGCAAATAAATATCCCAAGATAACCTGCGTATCCAAAGTGTTTCAAATGTTCTTCCATCCCAGATCTATATTTACATGTTGTCACTGAGAATTCCTGCTAAGGATATGACTTGACCTGCCAACTAAGTCCTGTTCTTTCATGGCATTTGAGAAAGCTCATCTTTCAGTAACACCTGACCTACTCTTCATGACCATGTGGTCTGTTGTACTGCAGCTTAGTGCAAGTAAACAGCCAGCTCATCCAAAGCACTACAGGTGCCAGAGAAAAAAGTCACAGCTGATATGAGCGAAGATCGCACTGTTGCATACTGGAACTTCCCTCTCTCCAACTATGAATGCTACACCATCCCCTTTTATTCTAGGTATCTCTGGTCTGTGGCAACATCAATCTGCTGCATTGAGGATGAATGCCATTGAGAGTGCCATTTAGTTTTTAAATGCTCAAGGTAAGTTGATCTTAATTAAGAAACTGCATTGGACTAGATTTTCGAGTCCAGACATTGTTCCTTCCTTCCTCCCTTCCTTTTCTTCTTTGCTTTCTTAAACTTCAGACTACACAATACTCAGTGAGCTGAACTAGAAGAAAACAAGCAGGTAAGACTCTCAGCAGCCCTTATTTCTCTAGCACCTTCCTTCTGTGTGCCGAATAAGTGTCTAAGGCCACTGGGAGGAATTTGGTAGCTACCTTGGTGGTTACAGAAATGAGCCCTTTAAAAAGTTACACGGTAATGAACATAGACAAATCACGGTTGAAACACGATTTCCTATCTTTGAGCAACTAAACTACAGACTAATTAAGATTCAAATGAATCAATCATCTGTTATGATGTGAAAATCAGCATTAGTTTCAAAGGTAATTTCTGAAGACAGAATACTTACAGTATAGAGATGAGGAAAACGATAGGAGAGAAGCTGAGTGTACCAAAAGAAGAGTCGTAGTAAGTTTTCCAATATCCACTACTGCCTAAATTGGACACTGTTACCTAAGGAGCTCATCCCGTTGTTGCTTGATAAAGAAACCCTACGGCATTGAAGGCAAGAAAAATCAGGGGAGGAGGGTCCTTAAAAGTTCTTGAGTTTATAATTCACTCTGGTGGTCACTCCCCTGGTCCCCCTTCCCCTAAACAGGATGCTCTCTGAGGCTTTTCAGGAGCTCTCAGTAGCAGGGGTGGTCAACCCCAAAGCCCATACTTCCTCGGCGGGGATTAAGGAGCAGGACTGATGGAAGGATGGAAGGGGAGATGGATGCGAGGCCGTCTGGGGAGTCCGTCAGCCGGGCAGACTGAAGCACGGCTTGTCGCCATCTGTCTCCCTCTTCGCTTCATGTGAGTCCCAGCCGCAGGAGCCACTTCCTGGACACGTCCACTTCTTAGATTATTTCACGTGAAGAACTCGAGCGCCCACGGCCCACCGAGCCAGCGGCATTCTTGACGGGAATTGGCTGAGCCCAGCGGGACAAAGCCACTCGCAGCGCCTCGGTGGGCGCTCGGGGCTCCGCCGCGCCGCGGGCTGCCTCCTTGCTTCTCTCCAGGCAGAAAAAGCCCCCTGCCCACCCCGTTCGCGGCGGTCCTCGCGGGAAATACCCCTGCGGGTGGGGAGGGGGAGCAGGGAACGGAGCCCACCCCCGGGGGAGTCCTTACCTTTCAGTGGGGGCAAGGTGGGCGGGGAGGGGGAGGGCTGGCCCTCGGGGAGGAGCAGCCCGAGGACGTCGGACGGGAAGTCCCAGCGACGGGAGCGAGCAGCGCAGCCGCCAGCGCCGAGCGCGAGTGACGGCGGCGGCGGAGACGGGGACCGAGGAGCGGCGGCCGCGGCGGAGACGGACACGCCTCCTGGCGGGGGTTCCGCGCCTCTTGCTTTAAAGGCGCCGCGCTCCTTTCTGTGGCCCTGGAGCGCGGCGGGTCACCGCGGCCACCTGCGCGCACAGCAGGCTCGGGGACAGCCGGAGCGAGCGCGCGCGCGCGGGCTGCCCACCCAGGGACTCGGTCCTTGCGAGCCCCGGGGTCGGGCTGCACACCCAGCGCACAGCTCCGCCTGGTGGGTCCAGGGGACCGGGACAGAGACGGCGCAAACCGCCGCCGCGGTGGGGACGGGGCGCCTGAGGAGCCGGGGCGCTTTTGATTCTGGGCAGGAGCCAGTGAGGGGCTCCGAGACCACAGCAAGGAAACTTCCCCGCCGCCGCCGCCACAGTGACCCTCGGAGTCCAACCACTGCTGCCCCCCCCTCCCACTTTGAGATTTGAGGGGGAGAACTCAATATGCTCCCAACTCATCACCTGCGCGCATGCACATACACATGGGCACCCCCCTCCCTGCCGCGTGGCTTTCACACCTCTGGGCCCCTTCTGGGGAGTCCGGTGACGGGTTGCTTTCCTGAGTCGCTGAAACAAGCATAGAAAAGACTTCTGGCTCTTGGGAGAAGGGTTGCTGACTCTCCGTGCTGAATGACGCACCCTGTTCCTTCTCTTTGAGAGGCGACAAGTCCCAGAACTGTCCACCAAGACACAGAGAGAAAGGACTTGACATCTAGTGGGTGCAGAAACTGCAGTCACAGACTAGCGATGGAGGGGGTCTGAGGCACTGCACCCACTGGCTGCCACCCATTCCAGTTGTCTGCAGGTCTTTTGGAAAGGCCTGATTTGGAGAGGGATTCTCGTTCCTTCTGCAGTTTCATTTCCAGCCTGGGGCCTCTGGCAGAGCGCGCCTGACTTCTCTCACTTCTGGGTGGCAACCATTAGCTTCTGCAAACAGTCCCGGATTTCTGCTCCTCTAGGTCTGAAAAGTCAGCATCTATTCCACAAGGTTGCTCTTTCATCCTTGGCTCTACGTTATCAACTAGAGCGGAGACTTAGTCCCCTCAGCAAGGATTCACTAGGAGTTTTATGGGCGATGAAGAGTGAGAGGTGGCTCAGTGGACACGGGTAACAGGGAGGGGGTGATGTTGACCTCAGGTGGTATCCTCCCAGGTCCTCAGTATCCCTGAGCAGTCCCTTCACTAGCAGCCCCAACCAAAAGTTCACCAAACCCACTGCTGTTTAGTGAACTGTGACTCAGGACAATGCTGTAGGAGAGAGGAGGACTGCCCGGTAATATTTCCAAGGTGGGAAGTCTTTATGGAAGCAGACTGCTCGTCGGATGAACCTGCCCACCTTCACTTAGCCTTGGAGGACGCACCCCCAGTGCACCTGGGCTTCTTCCACTGCCACAACAATCTGTGAGGACGCTGAAATAGATTCTCTCCCCAGGGAGAGAACCATCTGCCCTTTTGCTGCCTCCCTCCATACAGTTCCCAGTAGAGTTAAATCTCCCCTGTCCCGTGTCCTGCTAGCCCTGCACCACATCCAAGGTCAGTGGCTGACTCAGCTTCCTCATGAAACTAACAGCAATTTATTCCAGCTAAGCACTACCCCTTTGACGTGCCTGTCATCAGGAGAGACCAGTCACTGTAGAAGAACAGCAAGCGTGATAAAAGAGAGCCCATAAGGGGCTGAGCCCTGGTGGTGTAAGTGTTGAATGCAGGACTGTGGCCTGCGGGTTTGGGGGTTCAAATCCAGTAGTGGCTCTCAGGAGCAGCACTGGGTAGTGCCCACGACCACCAGAGGCAGCGATGCCCCCCCCCCAAAAAAAACAAAAACAAAAGAGAGTCCATGAAAAATAAAGAGGCCATGGGCAAGATGGATGGACACCATGGCTGCAGCTCAGCTCAAGCTCACATGGTACCACGTGGTGAAGGAAGACCCAGGACCAGTCTGCTTCTTCTCTTGCAGCTATGAGGCCAAAGGTCTGGATAACACCCAGTGGCAAACTTGATCATGTTGCTCCAGCAAAACAACCAGTTTCTATCTTTGTTATCACCATAACGACCATCCTTTATCTATGATCACACCCAGCCCTCCTGAGAGCTCTCAGCACCCTTCCACTAGGTCCCAAGGAGTCCAGCCTCCAAGCCAGTGCCCAATGAGGAGAGAGACCACTTAGGCATTACAGAGGTTAAAGAGGGATGAGTTAGAGGCAAGGGAGAGTCAGTTAGTCATTTAAAGAGCCTGGGGTTGGCTGGGAAACACCCATAATTAAGTCAACAGCGGCCTTGTTGTAAGGAGTAAATAAATAGTCAAAGCTTCCATTGTACATAGTGGAGCGGGCAGCCCAGACGCGTGACTGGCTCTGGGCGCCTGGGCTCCAGCTGCTGTGACCTGCAGCCTAATGGGCCCTCGAGGTACTGTGGAGTTTGGGCCAGGCCAAGAAAAATGCCTCATTCAGTCCCACTCCCCCTTAGGAGTAATGAAGACAACTTGTCCTCAGGCCAAAGACACTCTATTTGTCACCACATCAACCAGGCACCACGACTTCCAAGGAGGGAAGA
Source organism: Nesogale talazaci (assembly GCA_004026705.1). Classification (NCBI taxonomy): domain Eukaryota; kingdom Metazoa; phylum Chordata; class Mammalia; order Afrosoricida; family Tenrecidae; genus Nesogale; species Nesogale talazaci. The sequence goes on along the minus strand of PVJH01012899.1, from coordinate 51,920 downwards.
GCAAAATGCAAGGGCAGAAGGTAGATGACAATAGACATTCCTAAGTGAGGGCCTCCAGTTCCAGTTCCTTGTGGTCCCAAGAGTGTAGAATAGAAGGTGTATCCTATTTAACATTAAGGCATGGTGTCTGGCACCCAGGAGGTGCTACATGAAATATTGAAAAATTATTGGGATCAATTTTTGCTCTTCCACACTGCAGGCCTTCTGGGCCCAATGCATTATATTTGGGAAACTTTGCACAAGTTTGCAAGTTTCTTTCAAAGTTGTGTGTCATTTAGAGCCTAGTTGTGGAGATTTTCTTTGAACACTTATAGAGATATAATAGGTCTTTGCAAGGGCACGAAGGTGGTTGGGGAGGATGGGGAGGAAAGCTAGTTGAAGAGTAGAACAAATCAAGATTATGCATGTTGTGACAAATCCATTTTTGCAATAACAAAATATTAACTAGCTCCTCATAGGGAAAGTAGGCCAATAAAGAAGCATTAGACTAGACACATCAATCTAACCCTTCAACACATTTCTGAAAAAGCACAGAGATATTTAATAAGTTTTAGGATGTATGAGGCTAAAACGTAAAGAAACCAGATCAAAGTCTCTTCTGGGGGGACTGCAAAGAATTTGTCTCTCCAGTCTCTGTCATCCTTAAAAATCTAATCTTCCAAATTTGCTGGTCTCTTCAGCTATAGTCATACACAAGAAGCACCTTTCTAATGCTCTGTCCCCCTGCCTACCCCCTCCCCTCCCATGCTCTTTCTGACCTGTGAAAGTGTTCTGAAAACATTAGTAACGATGGAATTCTGACCCCAACGACACAGTTAGTGCCAAATTTATTTAACAATCTTCATACCAGATTTTGTTCATTTGCCTATTTTGGGGAGGTTCCAGTTTGTTTGAAATGAATTAATTCCACCAATAATCAAATCAAAAGTGAAAGAAAAGAAGTACATATCTAAGGGGTGGTAGAACTGAGATGGCTCCAGCCTGTCCAGAGCGGTATCATGTTATCTCATGCCATCCCCTTTCAAAGTTAGAATAATCTGAACTTATGATGAAAACAAAGTGTAAATCCTAGTCCTTTTCAGGTCACAGATCTTTCTCTTATCTAAGGAAAACAAGCAAAATATAAAACACTGCACACATGTTTAAATGGCCTGAAGATTTTTGTATACAATATGAGAGGATACACTGAAACCCAAACAGCTGTCATTGACTTGATTCAGACTCAGCAACTCTAGAGAACAGAGTGGAGTTGCTGCCCAGGGTTTCCAAGGTTGAAATCATTACCAGGAACAGGATTGAAAAAATATATACTGACAACTTGCGATACGCAGATGACACAACCTTACTTGCTGAAAGTGAAGACTTGAAGTCTGTGTTAGTCCAGGTAGACTAGAGGAACAAATTCATAGACATGTATATGGATATAAGGAAAAGGTTTATATACAAGAGGAACAGAACATTGCGAAAACATCCCAGCTCAGTCCAGTTCAAACTCATAAGTCCGATATTAATCCATATGCCCCAAATCAGTCTATAAAGTCTCCTTAGAACTCACAAAGTCACAGGTCAGTGAGTGCAGAATCCCGGCACTGGCAGAGGTCTCCACATGGCTCCTCACTTCCAGGGCTCAGGGTCCATCAACAGCATCCCATGGTGGCAGAAGCAACTCATCACTGGCAGAGGTCTCCATGTGGCTGCCCCAGCTTTAGAGGTCTGGCTCCATCAGGGCAAAGCCATGTGGTCTCTCCGCTGGCTCCTCCAGCTTCTCGGATGCTGCCATCTTGTCTTGTTCATGGTTCATCATCTCTGAGACTAACTCCCAACAACTGAGGAGATAGCTTCTCATCTCCATGAGGGAAATATTGCGAGATTTCCCAGAAGTCTCAGGAGAAAGCCACGCCCACACAGAGGCCTCATTGGCTACTCAATGGCTATCTCCAGATTAATAGGCTAGACTCCACCCCTGCATCTCAATCATGAAATTAATCATGACTGTCACAAAGCCTTTGATAATGAAGATCAAGGATTTCAGCCTTCATCGAAACTCTCACAACTGGACCACTAGATAACAGCAAGATAAATAAAAGATTAAAGTTGCCAAGAATTTTGCCTTGCTTAGATCCACAACCAATGCTCACGGACGCAGCTGTTGAGAGATCAAAGGATGTGTTGCATTGGTTAAATCTGTTGCACAAGATATCTCTAAAGTGTTCAAAAGCAAGGACATTATTTTGCGGACTGAAGTAAAACTGACCCAAGTCAGGAGATTTTCATGCACCTCAAACGCATGTGAAAGTTGGATTTGAAAAGGAAGACTGAAAAAGAATCAGTCTTGAGTTATGAAATATGTAGCTGGTGAAGAATATCGAAAATTCCACAGGCTGTCAAAAGAACAACAAAATTATCACTGAAGAAGTACTGTCAGAATGCTCCTTAGAGGTAAGAATAGCAAGACTTCTAATCAAACACATTAAACAAGTGTGTCAGTCTGGATAGAGAAAGAAACCCATCGTATCTCTTATGCATATAAGAAAGAGCTTAATATAAAGGGCAATTATACATTGAGAAAACATCCCAACCAAGTCCAGTCCAAGGTGATAAATCCCATATTAGCCCATGTGGCAGTCATGTGCTTATGTTAATTTTATGGTTGAAATGTAGGGGTGGAGTCTAGCCTGTTAATCTGGAGATAGCCATTGAGTTGCCAATGAGGCCTCTATGTGGGCATGGCTTTCTCCTGAGACTTCTGGGAAATCTCGCGATATTTCCCTCATGAAAATGAGAAGATACCTTCCCCAGTTGTTGTGAGTTAGTCTCAGAGATGAGGAATCACGGAAAAGACAAACTGGCAGTGTCCGAGAAGCCGGAGGAGGCGGGGGAGAGACCACATAGCCTTGCCCTGATGGAGCCAGACCTCTAAAGCTGGGGCGGCCACATGGAGACCTCTGGCAGCGATGAGTTGCTTCTGCTGTTGATGGACCCTGAGCCCTGGAAGCGAGGAGCCATGTGGAGACCCCTGCCAGCACTGAGAATCTGCACCCACTGACATGTGACTTCGTGAGTCGGAAGGAGACTATACAGACTGATTTCGGGCATATGGGTTAATATCAGACTTAAGACTTTGAACTGGACTTGGCTCAATGTCCTCTTCATCTTGTATATAAACCTTCTCCTCATACCTATATACGTATCTATGAAATTTGTTCCTCTAGTCTGCCCAGACTAACACAGCCCATATGTCTGATACCAATCCATATAATCCTCTTTAGACTCAGGAAACATATGCAGTGATGCCAAATTCAGAATGATCACAAGCCCGTAGTAGAAAGTTTTTGGATCTAGTGGTGGCATAAGCCTCTCAGCACTGGCAGGAGTCTCCACGTGGTTTCTTTAGGTCCAGGTATCTGGCTACATCAGGATAGGTCCATGTGGTTTCTCCTCAGGGATGTCTTTTAGGACGCCAGCCTTGTCAGTAGAGTGTCTCCAAGGGAGTGTCTCCTACTTGCATGAAGGAAGTACCGGATTTCCCAGATTCTCAGAGGAGAAGGCTATACCTACACAGAGGTCTCATTGGCGAGCTCCAGATTGACAGGCTCGACTCCCCCTGACTCCCCTACACTCTTAATCCTCAAATCCACACCAGGTTAGGCGACTGCCACCATGTGCTATCAGAAGCGACCAGTCCTTGGTAAAGTGGAGAGACATCAGAAAAGAGGGAGCCCTTCAATGAGATGAATTGAACAGTCGCTGCAATGATAACTCAAACGTAAGAACAACTGTGAGAATGGCATAGTACTGCTTCATTGTTCACAGGGCCACTGTGAGATGAGACCCACTGGATAGCCTCTTCTCTGGAGGACAAACAGAGACATGGGCAAGAGGAAAGGTTGTGCAGTGTAAGATATGACGAAACAATAATAAATGATAAAGTATTGAGGGTTGTTGGGGGAGTGGGATGTAAGGACAGAGGGGAAAGAATGAGAAGTTGATATCAAGGGCTCAAGTAGAAAAGCAGATATCTGGAGAATGATGAAGGCAGCAGGCATGTGAAGGTGCTTGGCACAGTATATGTATATACATATGTATATATGTATATATATGAAAAACAATGTACAAGCCCCCAATAAAATGATTTTTTTTAAAAAGAACATATTTGAAATTTGAAAACAAAAATAAATAAATCGTTTCTTAGGTAAAAAAAGAATACCACATGTAAAATTAGACACATTTTGCTGTTTTATTTCTGTTATCTTTTCTAGTTTTTAAATGTATGAAATTTGGATGATTTTCATTTGAAGTAATAGACATATGGGCTATCTCCAGAGGTGGACTACATGCTAAAATGAGTTTTGTTTCTATTCATGGGTCTTTGGAAGAGTACTAAAATAAATAAATAGTACTCTGTCAAAAAAAGCAGGCTAAGAAAATAGTAAGAGGAAGATCTCAATATTTCTGTCACCGATTGCTCAACAACACCCCTGCCCTCCTTGAGCTTTTATTTGAATTACAAAAAAATAGATGATAATCAAATATGCAAGTAAAATATAAGACATGATCTAAGAAGGAATAGTGTGGAGAAAAATCAGAATAAATGGAATAGGGCATGTTGAAAGAGCACAGAAGTCAGGGAAATATTTATTTAATTATTCAGTCTTGCTGACTGGTTGATGTGTGAATGATGTATAAAGTTATAACACTATGAGGCTATACATGTACAAAGTTGTAGGAAGATTTCCATCAGAGGAAACTGTAGGTGTAACAGTCCTGAGGCCAGAACCAGTATAAAATGATCAGAAGGCCAGCACCAGAAACTGTAAGGGTAATGATCCAGAGACAGACCAGGGGAGACACAGAGCTGGGGAGAGCATATAGCCAAAGAATAAACATGGGTCATGTCTAGAGAGCTTTAGATTTTACTCTGAATCCAAGCCAAAAACCTCAAGGGATTTGACTATGAATCAAGAAAGAGAGTCATGATATCACTCAAAAGTTAAAGAGACACTGGACTGTGCCTGCTCTATTATGATAGTCCAGGCGTTACGAAGGTCAGAATAGAGGTAAGGTAACCAGTTAGGATGACATTGCATTTGCCAAAACAAGAGCCGAGTCCATGAGTATGAAATGAACCAGAATAATACAAAGAAGATAATGTAATTGTTCTGATTCTCGGTATATTTTGTAAGTGGAGCTAAAAGAATTTATTGATGGAGCAGAAGAGGAATGACGCCAAGGTTTTAATCCTGGGTAACTGGGGAATAGAGTTGTTATTTATTGAGATGAGGAAGATTACAGGAGGAGCAGGTGTGAGTAATGAATACGGATTTGAACATATTAGGTTTGTGACATGAATTAGCCACCTAGGTAAAGATGTTGAGAGCTAGCTGTATACAGGCCTGGAGAGCAAAAGCAAGGGAGACATTTCAAGTCATCAGCTCATAGATAACTGAGATATTCCAGAAAAAGTATGTAGAGAAGGCACAGATGAGTTCTCAAGACAGTCCTGAGATATTCCAAGGTGTCTTCATAGAGTAGCTGAAAAGAATAGTGCAACAGAAAGAGAAAGGTAACAGGAAGTGAGGTCGAAGGAGAATCCAGAGCGTGTTTCTCATAAAGAAAGTGAAGAATGCATTCTCAAATGTGAGAGCTTGATGAGATGTGCTACAGGCTGCTGATGGATCAGACAAAAGAATACTTGAAACTGATCATTTTGTTTAGTCATGTGGAAGCCACAGGTTATCTTGGTGAGTTTGGGAAGAGTAGTGGGAAATAAATAATACTTCAAATAAAGCCAACAGATAATAGGGGGAGAGGAATTGAAGATGAAATATGAAGTCAAATTTTCAAGGAATTACTTTTGCTTTTAACTGAAAAAGGCACAGTATCTATAACATATATTGAATAAATTTAAGTCAAGGTATTTTACTTTTAATCAGGATATGGTACAGCATCCTAGAATTCTGGTGGTAGTGGCAGAGGGGAAAATGACAGCAAAAGAGAAATGAATGGGTATCCTTGACAGTCAAGAGGGTTGAGATGGGAGCACCAACAGAGGGGTTAATTTCCAAGAAGAGCAATGCCAAGTAATCCAAGTAATAGAAGAAGCAGAATATATAGTGCAGATGGAAATAGTTTATGGATGTAACATTAATAATCTGTATGAATTCCAATGCCAAGCTGCTTGTTACATAGATATCTTCTTCACTATTCTCTGGTTTCCATCATCCTATCTTTTATATAAATGTCTTGTTTACTTGATCATAACTAATATCTTTAATACTCAATTCTTCAGAAGAGAAGAGAAGGAAGGAAAAAAGAAGAGGAATAGTAATAGGAAAAGGATGTGAAGCTCTTTATTTGATGGCTTCATCATTTAAGTGATATGCAGTTACCTCTAACGCCTAGCAACCCCAGGCAGAACAGAACAAAGCACTCTGCCGAATTTTTTACCAGCTGTATATGTTCTGTGTTAGTCCGGGTAGACTAGAGGGACAAATTTCAGGGACACGCATATAGGTATAAGGAAAGGGTTTATATACAAAAGAAATGTGACCCTAAGAAGGCATTCCAATCCAGTCCAGTGCAAAGTCATAAGTCCAATATTAACTCATATGCCCGAAATCAGTCTATAAAGTCTGCTTCCGACTCAGGAAGTCACAGGTCAGTGGATGCAGAATTCTGGCGCTGGCAGGGGTCTCCCCATGGCTCCTCGCTTCCAGGGCTCAGGTCCATCAACAGCATGCCACTCCAGCTTCAGAGGTCTGGCTTCCTCAGGGCAAAGTCATGTGGTCTCTCCACCGGCTACTCCAGCCTCCCAGCCGCCGCCATCCTGTGTTGCCTGTGGTTAATCATCTCTGAAACTAACTCCCAACAACTGGGGAAGATAGCTTCTCATCTTCACAAGGGAAATACCGTGAGATTTCCCAGGAGTCTCAGGTGAAAGCCAGGCCCACACAGAGGCCTCATCGGCTACTCAATGGCTTTCTCCAGATTAACAGGCCAGACTCCACCTCTACATCTCAATCATAAAATTAACATAAGCACATGACTGCCACATGTTATCTTATAGGTTAGCCCACTGTTGGAGCAACTGTGTCAATCCCTCTCTCATTTTTCACTCACCATCTTCCAAACATGGTCTCTTCTCCAGGGTCTCTTCTGACAGCAAGTCCAAAGTACATGAAATGGAGTATGCCTATCCATGCTTCTAAGGAGAAATTTCACTGTAATTCTTTCGAGACAGATTTGTTTCTTGTTCTGGAATTCCACCTGTTTTCAACATAAAAAGCTGCTGGCCTCATGGACCTTGGCAGATAGATACACAGGTATGAGATGGACTATATCTGGTGGAAGGGGTAATAGAAAAATCAATAATAGAAACCCAAATGAAGCCAGCGGCTGACTGTGGAACAGACCATTAATTGCTCATGTGTAAGTTCAAATTGACTTTGAAGCAAATTAAAAGAAGTCCATAAGAGCTGAAATACAATCTTAAAAATACCCCATCTGACTTCTGGGAAAATCTCTAGAAGAGATTGACTTATTAAACATGAATGACAGAACACTGATGAGCTGTGGGGTGATATCAAGAACATAGTACATGAATGAAGCAAAAAAGTGAAAATACAGGAAAGAAAGAAATATGTGGATGTCAGAAGAGACTCTGAAACTTACTCTTAATAACAGAGTAACTAAGACACATGTAGCAAATGTTGAAGTAAGAGAGCTGAACAGAAAATTTCAAAGGACAACTAGAGAAGACAAAGCAAAATGTTATAATGAATTGTGCAAAGACTTAATGTTAGGAAATTAAAAAGGCAGAGTTCTTTCAGCATATATCAAACTAAAACAACTCAATAAAAACTCATGGCTCGGCTAAGCCCCAGTGGCATAGTGGTTGTGCGCAGGACTGCGGCCCACTGGGACGGAGGTTCAATTCCAGCAGTGGGGCTGGGCCTCCTACTCCCACCATCGGAGAGCAGTGATGCCCCCCCCCCCAAAAAAAAAAAAACTCATGGCTCCTGTTGCAATACTAAAAAATTCTATGGGTAAAATATTGAACAATGCAGGAAGCATCAAAAGAAGATGGATGGGATACACAGAGTCACTGTGCCAAAAAAGAACTTGGCCACTTTCAACCATTTCCAAAGACACCATATGATAAAAAGCAGTGTATGAAAGGAAAAAATTCAAGCTACATTGAAGGTATTTTCAAAACACAAGCCTTCTAGGGCCGCAGGCAGAACAGAACAAAGCACTCTGCCAAATTCTTTGCTATACCATGCTATACCATTCTTATACTATACCAACCAAAATGTTCCCAAGGGCTGATAAAGCACTGGAAATACTCACTCTTCTATGGTGAGAAAATTGAAAAATGATTATCTGGCTAATTGATTAGAAGAGATATCTATTTCTGCCTATCCCTAAGAAAAGTGACCCAACAGAATATCAAAATCATTAAAATAATCATTTTATTAATGTCACATGCAAGTAAAATTTTCGTGAAGGTTTTTCAGCAATTGTTGCAGTATCCTTCTACAGAGAACTGTCAAAATTTTGAGCGGGATTCAGGAAAGGGAGTGGCATGAGGGATATAATTACCAATGTTTAATGAACCTTGGCAGATGAAGTAGAGAGCCCAAGAAATAGATTTACCTGTTCATTATTGCCTATGCAAAGGCATTCAATTGTGTGGACCAAAACCTGTGCATAACGTTGAGAAGAATAATTCCAGATGACTTCATTGTGCTTAACTATAACCCGTACATGGATCAAGAGGCAGTTGGTTGAGCAGAATAAGGGAATACTGAATAGTTTAGAATCAGAAAAGATGTATAGCATGGTTACATCGTTTCATCATACTTGTTCAGTCTGTACCTTTCTCAGCAAGTTGGAGAAGCTGAACTATGAGAAAGAAGCTGAGGACATCTCATTAAAAGTTTTGTATCTCTGCATGCAACATGCAAAGGATAAAACCTTGTGTCTTAACAGCAAGGAAGACTTGAGGCACTGGCAGAAGAAAATCAAAGAGTGCCTGTTTCAGCAACCCAATGGAAAGGGGAAAAAAATCCTCCCAACTGAACCAAAAGACAGCATTTTGATAAACAGACAAAAGGTAGACATTATCAAGGATTTCATTTAGCTTGACTCCACAATCAATGCTCTTGAAACCAGCAGTCAAGAAATCAAATAATTTATGACCATGGGTCAATCGCTTGCACAAGATCTATTTAAAGTGTTGAACAGCAAGGGTGTTACTTTGAGCACTAAGGTGCACCTGACCAAGCTGGGGTATTTTCAATGACCTCTTATGGATATGAATGCTGAACAATGATTAAGAAGAGAGAAAAATAACCAATTAGTTGAATTACAGTGTTGGTGAAGAATATTAAAATTCATTTTCAATAATTTTGTGGATTCAACCAATGTAAAACTACTTTGGACATCCAGAAGACAAAAAAAAATGTCTTGGAAGAAGTACAGCCAAAATTGATGGGAAAGATGTGAAGACTCTGTTTCTTGTACTTTGGGCATATTATCATGGAAGACCATTCCTTGATGAAGTAGAAGTTCCCTGAAAAAGAGAATGACTGTCAAGGAGACAGATTGATCCTGTGACTACAACAATGGAGTCAACCATCAAAACCATTATGAGGATGGCATGGGATGGGGTGATGTTTCTTTTGTTGTACATAGCATTGCTACGAGTTGGAACCATAGACCCTGACAAAAACTGATAATCTATCATGCATTCAATATTCTTCAATATATTCAATAAATCAAATGCATTCATTCTTTTGGGTGTTCCTTATTTGCTGTGTTATTTTCATTTGCATAAAAGCTATTGAAAATACTATGACTTAGATCAGGCACATCTCACTCCTCTAAGTGTCATCTTTGCCCCTTAACAAATTAAAGAGATCTTTGGAAGTAGACCTGCCCAATGCATTATGTCGCTTGATTTCTTGATTGTTGCATCCATGAGCATTGACTAAAGATCCACGTAAAATGAAGCAACTGACAACTTCAATCTTTTCTCCATTTATTGTCCACTAGTTTAGCTTTTCTCCATTTATAATTATATTGTCTACTGGTTTAGTTTTAAGGATGTTTGTTTTATAAGTGGGCATAAGAGAGACAAGGTTTAAATAATGCAGAGGAAGTATAACATTTTTATCACAAATGGAAAGGTGAAAGGATACCTAAGTGTAGCTGCATGTTTGATCTATATTAAGTGTTATGTGAAGTTAACCCATATGGATTTAGTCCGTCAATTTGGGTTTGTGTGGTTTAACCAAGTTTAGTAGTAGAAATTCAGATCTGGAATAGGTGAAGACTCAGTTTAAACAGGGTTACCATTTTGCCAGTGTATGACAGAGGAAGAGGGACCATAGAATTGCAGGTCTATGCAAGGTGATTATGTGGATAGATCCTGTAATCAAGTCATTACTCTGGAATCCAAGTTAGTAAAAGAGTGAAGTAGAGACCAAGAGGCAGAGAGGGATTGCTTAGTGGACCCCAAACTTCTTTTAAAAGTTATCGAGAGAATTTGAAACAGATGTTGGTAATGGTCAGACAACATGATGACTGTTAAGTAATGTGAGTTTATTCATTGGTTAAAAAACTGAAGCAGGAGATATTTTAAAACCTTTTCCACACTCCGGTCCTCATTAGTCGCTTAAGGATTGTTTGCTAAGTGCCAGAAAATCCATTCTGACTCAGTGACTCTATGTAGCAACAGACCCAAGACATTCAGTCCTGTGTCATCCGCACAGTTGCTCTTATGTGTAAGCCCATGGTTGCAGCTGCTCTGCAGAAGAAATAAGAGGCCATCTACACCAATTAAAGATTCAAAGTCTTGGGGACCCAGCATGACACTTCTACCTTGTCCTACAGGATCCATATCAATGGCCTTTGAGTTTGAGGAACAAAAAAATGTCTGAAGAAGAAACACTAAGGCACTGTGGAATATGGGTTAAGGTTTTACAACAAAATTGGTAGAACAACTCCCTTGCTACTCTCAAAGAATGGGCAGCTATATATATTATTGGGATGGAAAAGAATTCCTTACCTTTTTTCTTACCAATACAGGTTTTGATTTTCTTCATAATGAATCCATGTTATCAAATTATGTCCATGGAAGATATCTGTGAGTTCCAAAATAACAGTCACCATAACCTTCTGAGCTGACCTCTCCATCTTGAATTTAATTAGCCAACCAATTTCCTTTGAAGTGAACTAAAACAACTCTATTATTGAACTTCTCTGCAGTCATCCATTGATCACAGAGGCATATCTATATACATGTTGTGTGGAATAAATTCATGCTTGCATGAATTGGAACCCTGGTAGCAATACTTTTGAACTAACCATTGTTGCATGATGCATGGTATGATAGCATAAAGATCAAATCATTTAATCTAATGGTCTAAGAAAGGACAACACTCAGAAACGAGAAAGTCCCTTAGTCCACCTTCTGCAGGAATGTTTAAGGAGACAAACAGCTACCCCTTAAAATGTCTACAGTCCCTGCGGAAACATTCAGAGAAGAAGCTAGTGTCAGAGAATGAATTTCAAAAGAGACTGCTGAAGGATATGTAATTTGGAGAGGCACATAGCAGTGTAAAGATGAGAAGTGGTATGGGTTGATCTGAAAGATCCAGACTTCTTATAATGATAAATATGAAATTGTATAAAAGGTAAGTTGTGATTAGGCCTCATGGTTTCCAACATAGTATTGTGCTGAGATTGTGTTATTTTACAGGGTGGGTGGGGAGATTGCTCTAGAACCCCATTCTGCCCATGAAGGAGGAAGATCAATGAAGGCCATTGCCAGGCCTTAATGCCACTCTTAGGCTTCTTCCTGCATTTTTCCTGGAAATTTCCATCAACTTTGGGGAGGGACATAAAGCAAGGAGAGACCTGAGAACCTCCTTCAGAGTATGTAGTGGCATCATGTCACCAGTTATCTAGGATTTAAATAGGCTCTTTGATTTTGATGCCTTCATGTCCTGACTCTCTAGGTATATGAAACCTCCAGGTGACCTGAAATGGCTAAATTATTGGCTTGTGTAATGAGTTCATCACCTCAAGTCATCACACCATTTTCCACTCGACATCTTCCATATTTTCTGCATCCCAACTTTCTCAGTATTGATATTTTCTCACATAGCCACTTCACTTTGGCCTGTGTTACTGAATAGATCAAAGCCCTTATAGATCAAAGACCTTATAGACCAAAGACCAAGGCCAAAGTATGTCACAGAAATTCCATTTTAATGATTGCCAAAGACTCTTTCTTGTTGTTCCTATCAAATAAGAAAATTAAAAATTGTGCCTCTGATCCTTTGCATTATCTTCTCTCATCCACCCCCTCACTGTTGTCCCTTTCCTCTCTGCGCCTCCATATCTTACTACAACCCCAGGCACATCACTTACTTTTCCAATAATAAACTGTTGGAGGCCTGCTGTGGGTTAGGGAAATAAAGATAAACTAATGAGGAAAAGCAAATATGCAATATGATATCTTATAAGACATTTAAAAAAAACAATCTGTGAACAATTCCTAACACTTCTGCTCCACTTTTTTGGTGAAAGTACTGATAGAGAAGCATGCGAATCAATTATACAGAAAAGTGTTATTTGTTTTTGTTTGTTTGTTTGTTTGTGGGCATCACTGCCCTGGTGGTAATAGGAATCACAGCCTTGCTCCTGGAGAACTGCTGCTGGATTTGAACAGTCAACCCTGTAGGCCGCAGTCCCGCACACAACCACTACACTACCAGGGCTCAGGCCCCACAAGTGATATTTGTTAGAGAGGTGTGTAATACCAGAAAATGCTTCTTATTGGACTTACAACTTCAACCCCAAGGAAGAAGTAAAGAAACTAAGCAAAGATCATATTCAAACTATGGGGAAACTCAGAGACTCCTACTTTGGATGAGGGAGCAAGGGACAGGTTTCACTAAAGCATAGGTCCTAAGTTTCTAGATCATAAGAAATGAACAAATAAAACTTTAGAACCATTTGTATTAGACAAGGTTCTCTGTAAAACCAGGATATATATATATATATATATATATATATATATATATATATGGATAGATACATACAGCACAAAGAAATATAATAGCTAAGAATAACAGCCTTCACAGCAGTATACAGGGCTCAGTTCAACTCACTTCCATGAAGTAATTAATATACTGAATGTCCTTCAACTCATGAGGGTTGCTCAGTCCAAGTTCAAGGAAGCAGACTGCTAAGTCTTCCATAGAGCAATGCAGGCAGTCAGGCCAGCAAACAGCAGGGTGGGTCACCAACAGTCAGCCAGATGACAGGATCCTACAGTTCACAGCTCAAGCAATGTATAAACCAGCAGTATGTGAAGTCGGTTTCGAAGGAACCTCAAGCTCTAGCGGCACAGTCCACAGGTTGGGTGTCCCACGGGTAGTATAGTTCACAAATTGAGGCAGAGAACTAGTTAAAGCAGCCACACACTGGCCTGATCACCAGAGAGGAAAAAAAAAGAGAGGCGGGGATCACCGAGTCATTTATCTCTTTGCCCTCTAATCAAGTTGCTACCTTATCAATCCCACATGTTCTTAATGGCCAGGTTGGCACAATAAACCTATCTATCACACCATTCCTCACCCACTTATTGTATATTCTTTATTGCATATTCTTTCCTGGAAGTTCAGTAGTAACAAAGGGGAAGAAATAATAGTTAGGCATACTTTCACATTTAATTATTTCAAGATTCCTATCCAATGCATAATTCTTAGCTTAAGGATGAAAAAATTAAAATGTAAACAGGTCATGTAATTCGCTTATAGACATGCAGCTTGCAAAGGGCAGTCAAAATTCAGACCCATGTTTCTCACGTTTGTCTTTTATCATTCTTGATGGCACATCAGAGGACGCAGGGAGGACAAGCACATTATCTGCTCCAGCTCTCTATCCCTTATCCCAAAGGGTTTCATTAGTTGTTTCCATGGATAAATCCATGCAGACTAAGTTAGGCATATGGAGGGCGGGAGTGTGGGGAGCAGCACAGATTGAACAGATTTGCCCCTTAGTCAACTTCCAGCTAGAAGGCTATGTCTGGTGTTAGAAATCAGAGCAGCAACTGCCTCTGAGATGGGAAGTCTGCTTAAAAGTAAGCAGAGGGCTCTCCTTTAAGTCTGTGGAAAAAAAATCCCAGAAAAGTCTCAGAACTTGACCTGCCCCCTTAAAGGTATTCTCAACAGAGCCTAAAGAATGCTCTCTACCAAGAGTAAAATTTTGCAAGGAATGAGAACTGAAGAGAAATGTCCATCTAGTAAAAACTCTTCATCCACGAAGACAGTACCTTCTTAGTTATCCCTATGGGAGGAACTAGACAGACAACAGCGAATACTTTCTGAAGACTCTGTTGTCCAGTGCCTTAAAAAGAGAAAACCAGATAATCTCTAGGAGTACTCTGCTCCATGGCTGTTGCAAAATTAGATGTCATGGGATCTGAACAAATGCTGTAGACTGTACTTGAGAATATTGACCAGGACTTCAGAATTATTATTCATTTGGCACTAACACATTGTCACTTTTTTACATATGTCATAAAACTTGTTAATTTGTAGACCTAAGATCTCTTCCCTTAATTGGCTCTGCCCATATTTGCCACCTACTATAGAAAATAGGTAAAAAAAAAAAGTGCATTTAGGAATAAAGTAGTATGAAAATAAGATTTCTTCTCTAATTTAATGTAGTGATTCTAATTAGGCATATTTTAAAAGCCTTTATTGCAAGTGAACGAAACTTCAAGGGCTGACACTCATTAAGGATCTGGTCCCGATGCTGACCAGCCATCTTTCACATTCTTCGCTAATGGCTGCCATGGCCTTGTTGGGATGTGAACTATTGGAGAGCACACATCAGAGGAAACAAAATTCAGCTATGGTTTTAATTCTGAAAATTATTGGGTGTGGGAAAAAGTTTAAAATGAAAGGAGAATGAGAAGAGAGACGTCTAATCAAAATGTAGGTGCCGACTCTGACTAACAAGGGAAAGTGCAAGATGCAGAAAATAAACTTTTATTTTGAGATCTTTTGTCCCAACAAACTTTTAATATTTAACTGTTTCAATCATCTCCTGGATTAGCAGTCCTTTGTAAACACATGTAAAATATACATGAGCACAAAAAAATAAATAGCTATGCATCACTTAAATGCATCAGTAGTTTATGCCCTTGATCATGTGAAAATCAGAAGCAGATTTAGCTTTCTGTGGACTGTAGGGACTATGGCTTTGTTGACCACATTTCCACTTCATAAACAGAGCTATCCAACCAAAACCTGTTTACAAACTGGAAGTGTGGTCAAACACTGGGTGCCTGATCTTTTGTTTGCCCCGCTAATTTGAAAAAATTAAAAGATTTAGAAGTACTTCTATAATGTTAGATACAAACACTTTGAGGGAAACAAAAGAAAATCATTTTTGACATTGGAAACTAATGATAGCAGATAACTAACAGTTACTACTTGGGTAGATAAATCAGAAGAAATTAAGTATATTTCTGTTAGCATGTTCCAATATTTACTTATTTAAAAATAAGATAAGTTTTATACCTACTTTTTTCATTGACTTTAAAGCATGACAGTAAGGCCCACAGGTACAAGTACAAGAAGCCAGAATTATGGAATTTCCTTTCAGCTATCCTCTGAATTTTAAACAACACTCACAGACAGGCAATGGATATACTGACATCACTTTTTAAGTGCGGAAAAAAGTATTGAAACCACTTTTATGGTACAGCAAAAACAACACTGGAGTAAATGTTCTACTAAAGGAACATCTATCAAACATAGTGTATGAGATACCCTTTGTTTTTGTTTATTCAGTCATAAAATCTGAAACAGGAATTTAGTTTGAAATCTATGAGGCCCTTTTAATATTTTTAAACATTTATTTCAGACAGAATCAGGATTATACTAATCATTGATGGGATGGGGATTCAGGCTCCAGACTTTTACTGAAGAAGCAAACTCTTCTCAAGCTAAGAGTTGAGTTGCTGGAGATGTGGATTTTTTTGTTTTGACCACCCTTCTTTGAAAGTAATCAGAACACACTCAGCTTTACTATTTAACTTGAAATATATCCTCCTACAAAAAATGGCACATTTTGTTCACTTAGCAAAATCTATGCACAACAATAATTCAATAATTCATGGCAAAGGTTTGCCTGCAGGAAGCAATGGCATAATATTTGTATCATCATCACACTGATGAGACTCAACTATCCACTTAATCAGTCCCTGGACACCAGCAGCTGAATATTTCTAGAGAAAATCAGACAAGTGGGCAAGACAAGTGGGTACTCTGGCCAAACTTAATATTGAACACTGTAAATTTCAATTCAACTCTTAATAGTGCTCTGCATTTTGCTCTTCTACTTTTCTATAAAACTTTCACATTTTTCT
This sequence comes from Nesogale talazaci, assembly GCA_004026705.1. Taxonomy (NCBI): domain Eukaryota; kingdom Metazoa; phylum Chordata; class Mammalia; order Afrosoricida; family Tenrecidae; genus Nesogale; species Nesogale talazaci. Next base: position 35,467 of record PVJH01012899.1, on the reverse strand, counting down.
CCTTCCAACCCTCATCCCAATTTATGACAAGCCTCATTGCCATTTGAAATAAAAGGACTCACCAAACAGGAAATCTTTATCTGCAAATGTATTTCCAGATAACTGTGGGTACCTAGACGTCTAACCCAATACCATGGCACAAAATCTCAATGACGACTTTTATTTCAAATTTATCCTATAATGTATACCCTGGATCCCATATCCTTTCACATCATTAGATAATTTATCTTACAATCTGTACCATTTTCTTAAGGAAAACAACAGTTTCCATTTACACCCCCATCCACTAGTCTTATTTCTTTGTTCATCTTTGCAGCAAGATTTCTTAAGTTATCTAACCTCATTTCTATTTCTTTTCTCACTATAGTAATCCCATTGCATGTGAATATCTAGTCTCTCAATTCTAGTGAAATATTTGTCAGATTACCAGTCTCTGTTGTATAACTACAGCTCTATGTCTGTACCTCAGTTCTGATTTTCCTGTCTTCTCAAATGAATTTTACACTTGTAAACCAACTTTACTGTCTTGAAATTCTTTAGTATTAGTGTTTTAGTACAGTCTATATCACCATATCCTTTAAATTCCCCTTGTACACATCTTTTGCTATGTTCAGAATTTGGAGTGACCCTGTTTCAGATATTTTCTTCTACTCACAAAATGAATGAAACTAGGACACATGTTTTAAGAAATCACATTATCCTAAAGGTCTAAAATATTTTCAATCCTCCCTCTATTCAATTGTATTTAACTCTAATTTGACTCTAATTCAATTGTATTTAAATGGGTAGTGAGATTATGTGACAACTAGAGTCCATATAAACTCCAACATTTTATTCTCAGTCTATCATCAATAAATAGTCATACCATTTACATTATTGCTCAAATGTTATGTTACCTATGAATCACACCTTCTATCAATCTCCACTTCTAATTCATCACAAGGAGACTCTTCCAGTTCTCCTTCCAAAAGGTATTTTAAATCTTCCCCATCTCTTTACACTAATTGAAATGAGCGTGGCTCCAAATCACCAGCATCTTTCACCTCTCTGTCACTGTGATCATGTACTCAGTGGCATCCTTGCTTCTGTCCTTCTCCCCTGCAATCCTATCTTCATACAGCACTAAAGTAATATTACATGGAAGCACCTTTTTAAAAATGCCATGACTACCCCCATTCAATGGAGTGTTGCAATAAACTTTTAAGTCTTTCTCACAGTCTTACAAGGACTCTAGTTTTATTTCCTACCAAATCCATTCTTTTTCACAATATTCCAATTACATTGACTTTTTTCTGTTCCTTTTTTCTGTTCTGTTCTGTTCCTGCGCTCTCCAGCCTCATGGCCTTTCATTCATGCTTCCCCAATACCACGTTTCATGTCGCCTGTGCTTTGAATTCCTTTACCCTAGATTTTCACGTGGTGAACTTCTTTCCAACTTTCAGTTTTTCAGTGTTGCTTTCTCAAAGATGTCAACCCAACATATTTGCTATACTACCTCACTAATCCAGGTTTTCTTCTTGGTATTTATTACTGTGCATTTCAGTGGCATACAAATGATTGAAAATTGTGAGCTACATTTCTCTATTCATCAAGCTCTATCCCCAAGGCATTACACAGAACAGGGAGATAATAAACATTTATTGATGAAGTTTTATCACCCACAAGTACTATTCAAAATATAATTGATGTAACCAGTTTATTCACACAGATATCATTATAAACCTTAAAAGGTAAAAAGTACCACAGTGCATTATATTTATCAAATATTTTTGTGTCTGTTCATAAGTACTAGTTAAATACTACTAAAAATTACTTCCCCCAGATTACAATCCTCAAATGGCTGTTTTTCAGGAATAGAGTTTCAAAACTGCCTACAGGAATAAAGTGATCCTGGCAGATGCCCAAGAGTTGGAGGTCAGACACTGATTGGCTCTTCCTTGAATGATGATTGCAGAAGACAATAAGTCCACCTGGTTGGTGTAAGTAAGTAAGATGTTTAGTGCATATATAGTGGAAATGCATTTACCTGTCTATTGTCATCCAGGGAACTCCCCTGGACTCTATTTTTTTCTCTATTTTTTGACTTTCAAAGACTGACAGGTGGCTCTTTTTAAACAATCTCCAGTAAAATCTGATTAAAAGAAAAAAGGAGAAATGTCTTTCTGTGTCCTCGTGCCCCTTTGAGATTCAGAGAAGACTACCTTTATGGAGTATCTGTAATATGCTAGGTTCTTTGTTAGATGATTTGTTGCAGCTGTTGATTTTTGCTTTTTACATCTTTTATCGCCTTTAAATTTCCTAACATTACCATCTAAGGAGGGTATGGGACAGCAAAGGAGGGACCTTAATCTCAATCCACTCAAATTGAGCCAGGATTTTAAAAATAGCTCTACTCATACCCAAAACTCATATTCCTTTTGCTCTATTTCCTAGGAATGACTCTGATAATAAAGAATATAATCTTTAAAATGAAATCTATTAAATTAAATAGGAGACCTCAAAGTACAGCATATACTTTGATAATATTCTTGTTTTCACATCAATACAACCAAAGAATCTCCAAAATGGGATTTTTGTTCTAGAAGTTCATCTCTAAAACAGTTTGAAAATAAACTAATTCCCAGGGCTTTAATTTGGTGTGCTGCTAAATAGCTAGTCAACATGTCAGTTTTCTTGGACTGTTGGAGAGACAACAAAAAACAGTTGGAGATAGTCTTTGTCTTGGTTGAAATATCTTTTCAAAAGAAAATAATCCTACCTTCCAACTCCATTTACCCTATGTAAACTCTTCAAGTACAAAACTGATGTTAAGTTTGGCAGTTTCTATTATCTGCAATATAAAGGTGAGGGAAGCGTGGGAAAGAAAGCTGCAATTGATAGAAACCAGGAAAAGATGTGGCCTCACTCACTGCCTCTATGAAATGAAAAACATTTGCTACCAACCTCAGATAAAAATATTTTTGAAGATTTCAGAGCATTTATGGAAAAAAACAAACTCTGGGAGTGTACTAAAAATCCCATTAAAGGTATAAATGATATAACATATAATTTTATACATCTTATATGCTCCTTAATGCAGAATATGGAACAAATGATCTGAATATAGGCCCAAAATATTGAAATTAGAATCCCCCCCAAAATTAAGGTATAATGTATAAGAATATAGAATGATTTTATTTATAGCTTTTTTTGTTAAAAGTACATAGTAATTTATATATCTACTTAACTTTCTCTACCTCCCTGAACAGTGCACAGGCATATAGTGATTTTTCTTTTTGTCAAAGAAAGTGCTACAATTTCTAAAGCTGCCCATTGAGTGTTTCTGAGCCATAGCCAAGAGCTATTTCAAAATGAGGACAGATTTCTTTTCTCCTAGGGGACAGACAGCATGATGCTTCCTCAGCCCTGCATTTTAAACCTTTCCCCCCTTAAATCTTGTCTAAGTCCAGGCATAAAAAAACAAAGTACTGTTTTGTTTTGTTTTTAACTTTTAAAATGTTGTCAGTAATTCAGTGGAAGTAAGTTCATCTTTAATTTATTTCAGATTAAATTTAATCATCTATGGTTCTGTAAAAACATATTTAGCCATTGACAAAGCAAAATAAGAGATTTCAACCACTCCATTGTAAAGGAAACAACTATTAAATTATTCTCGGCTATAAGTTGGGAACAGATCATTGTGAATGTAGTTGGACATAATTATGACCTACATTCATAATTTCTGGCACTGTCTCTATTTTGGCCAAAGAAAGTGCAAAGTAAACCCTTAGACACCAATGTGACAACTATCTCACCTGACTGATTCATCATCGTGTTTTCTCAAATCTTCCTTCCCCTTCACATTATTTGGTAAAACAATCGTGCATTTTGGTCTTACTGCAGTTTCCACAATATAAAGCCTCTTAAGGTGTCATTGAAGAGGAACATGCTGCAGTTTAATTCTCACAACATCCCTTTCAACTTCCCACGTGGATTCCAACGTAATATGCAATTATGTCATTTCTCTGAGTACAGAGAAACCAAGAAAGGTTAATGTCCTGATACTTGCTTCAGAATTCTCCCTGGACCACACCATTTTATTTCTTTGTGAGAAAAAAAATGCAGTTATAGACAATGATAAAAGAGCAGAGCCAGATAAGCCAGGATCGTATTAGTGTTATTGGATAAAACCTTGGCTTTCAGATTCCCTCTAACTTGCTTCAGTGTGAGCACTCGTGAGGCTACCAAAATTCTCCTCCACTTAGATTTTTTGCTGATTTAATATCTAAGGTGAAAAAGGGCTGGCAAGAGAACAATGCATTGTGTGTTTGTATAGACAACAATATTCATTGGTATATTTCAACATTTTATAATTTGAATCCTATTTTTTAAAAAAAACAAAAAATGATCATTCACAATCTACTTCCAAGTTGTTGTTAGCTATGAGGTGTGTGTGTGTGTGTGTGTGTAGTGTTCATGTTGTTTCCATTGCAGAATTCGCTTGTCAAGATCAATACTTTAGTTCGTTCTTTAGAACACACTTAAATGGAATAAAGAAAAAGGGCACAAATATTCTATAGTCTTACTGCTGGTCCCTGCCTGTCAAGTGCCATACCAGAGCTCAGGCAGGAATAGAAGACTACTCAACCAGAGGTCAGAAAAACCTGTGGGGTCGAACAGCAGCCAGGGGCTTACACAAAGGACAGTTGTCAAGGAGGTGCTAGGATGATGAGAAAGGGATCCAGGATAAAGGATGAGTTCAAAAAGCAGGGCAGCATGAACTCAGTGTGCACCAGCTGAGAATTCAGATTGAATCAGTAAGATATTTAAGAGTGAGTACTTGGGGCCAAATTTCGACCCAAAGAGACATGGGGCAGGAGTTCAGATGATAGAAGAAAGCACCATCGAGGTCAAGAGGAGAGCAGGTTCCCAAACAGACTTCATATTGACCTAGAACAGTGGTCAGGAGACTGAGGCTCTCAAGCCACATTCATCTCAAGCCATCTGCGCTCTTTCGGTTTGCCCATCGGGGCTTGGAAATAACACTGAAAAGAGTTAAAGGATATTATTCAGATAATGGTGATTTACTTTGTGTATATAATTGTTGTGAGGGACATAATAGGCTCTTCCCTCTCAAAAATTTGCCTATCTCTGACCTAGAATGCAAGAAAGAGAATTCTAAGCACTCTTTGCACTCCAGGGCCTGGCCCAAAGTTAGGGATAAAGAGGCAAGACTAAGTCTGAGTTGGGTGATCATTTCCAGGTCCTGTTTGTTCTGTATCCACATCTCTAAGGCTCGACATGACATTTGGATGTGGTCGATGTGAAACTCTTCAAATTTTACAAACTTCCATGCCTATCTTGACTTTGCAGGTACAAAAGGACTTGCTGAAGGCAAGAAAAATATTCCAAATAAATTTCTCTGTGAATGAATACTGTTACTCTGGATAAATGTCTATAGTTTCTTTAGTATACAGAGGGGGAAATCTGTTAAAGACATAACTAATGGAATAGATGGACCCAATCCATTTTTGTCAAATAAGGCAAAGTTCAAAGAAAACATGGATAAATGTAACCTTTTTATGCTTTTTATAAAATTTTGATTTCAAAATGTCCTTAAAGGCCAGTCTTCTAGTGTTTGTATGTGCATATTTGCTGAATAATTCTACATTCATCACAATTCTTCTTATTCAGATTCTTGTTTCCAGAGTAAGAAATTATCATTATTTTGATCTCTGCTTACCAGTTGCTCACTGTTTTGCTTTGCTCCCCTCAAGAGGCAATGATTTGAATCTCGTGACATGTCCCACATCCTGAAACTTTGCAAAGGTCCAACAATAAAGGTCACCCACCGGGTGCCTATCATCAGGGACAAAACTCCTGCCACTGTGAACAATAGCTAGTCCTGGGAGAAAAAGAAAACTCTGGAAATTTGTTTTGCTATGAAACCTACAATGAGAGTAATAAAAAATCCACTGCAATTAGAGAAGAATGTAAGCATTACCCCCAGGCAGTGAAGGAAGGGTATCAGAGGACCTGTAGTAGAAAAAGAGAGCTGGACAAGAAAATATTCAGGCTTGAGGTTTTTCTTTGTTTTATTTTGTTATTGTTGTTGGTTTGTTTTGTATGTCTTGGGGATTTGCAGGCATTGGTTTTCCATGGTGTTTTTTTTTAAATATACAAAATCTAGGATGGGTAAACCTATAGAGACAGTAACTGGATTAATCATTTCTTAGAGTCCTGGCAGGGGAGGTTGGGGGGAGATGAGAAATTAATAATCATGAGTCCATGAATGAAGAAAACAGTCTAAAATTGATTGTGATGATGATTTCACACTTTAGTAATAGGCTTAAACCATTGAAATATGTGAGCTGTATGTCAATAAAAATGTTGAAATTTTGTTTCTAAAAGTGCTTCAGACTGTGTTCGTATCTAGAATACAACCCCAAAATGTAATGGTAGCTCTGGGTGGTGCAGGTGGTCTTGTTCTTGCGGGAAACCCAGAGGATGACCCTTCTAAGCACCATCTGCATGGCCCCATATATGGGGTTCCTATGATCTCTTTGCTTGATCTCCTCAACTTTGCCGACACTGATCTTTTTTCATTCAGTCAAAAATATTTATTGTGATTAATTCTATGGCATGCAATACATAGAATGTTTGTAACTAGAAAGATCTAAGGACATTGGTCTTGATCCAAGGGGCATATTCCAGGGGCATGTTCTTTTTTTCCACCTTTCCCCCCTTCCCTCATCTACTTAACAAGGTTCCTTTCAAAACGTCCGGTCATTGAAACAGCAGCAATGTACCTTACAGAAAGTGATGAATAAAAAGTGAGCCCAAAGTTTCCTCCCCAAATTCGAAATTGGTGTCTCAAAAATCTCTTGTGGATGAAACGGGTGGTGGAGATGACGGTCCACTCAAGAAAACTTCTGTTCCCATCACCATCTGAAAAGTAGAGCTGGGAGCAACGCTCAGGGAAGGACTCGGCCTGCTGCAATCTGCCTGTTGTCCTCTTACCTTTGAAAACAGCTTCATTCTCCTCAGGAGAAGCCCTGAGAACAGCTTTTCCATGGCAAAGAATATATTTTAAAATCTATAGTGGAAAGTAACCAAATATAGAGGTTTCCTATCTTGCTCTCTCCTATTTTTCGCTTTGCAGCAAATTCTATAATAAAAAACTGGGAAGAAATAACTCTTCATTGTACTCATCCTTTTCCAAATGAATTTGAAAATCTTCTGGTCTGCCCTTTGATCAGAAAATTACCAGATTTGAAAACCTGCAATATATGACCCAAATTCACCTCAGCCTGCCTCCAATCACAAAAGCATAATATCCTTTCATTTTTTAACAGAACATGACTTTGGTATGGAAGTTCTTTATTTTGATACAGATCTCATTCTGCACGAAAACATGAATAGTCAATATTTCCTCATGTATCATGCTGTTCATCTACAATAACCAATTTATTCAAAAGAGATTTATTACCTTACCCCAACCCACTGCTTAGCACTGACAAAGCTGATAAGAAATGCACTATATTTATGAATCTACAAACCTTTCAGTTAGGCAGAATGGAGGTATATATGAGTGAGTATAAAGATGTGCTATAAATAAGTTCTCACACATTTGGAGATGGGATCACAGGGTAGTGCAACTGATAATTTTGTCTTAAGGAGTCAGAGCTGGCAAAGGTTCCCCTAAGACTCCTTTTACAAGCACTGTTTTCAAGCAGGAACCACAGGCACGGTTTGCCAGCTCCTTCCTATCTTTGACAAGTATGTGTCACTGTGAAGTTTCCATTAAATGCAAATTTGATCTTTTATAAAATCACGCTTAACTCTAGCATCCGTTAAAGTTCTGTATGCTCTTAGGAGGCTGCATAATTGCATTCATTTCCAAGCTACCTTGTGATATATATAAAACAGAAATTGCACCAAGTTTAACTAATTAACAACAGAAGTGAAAAAATTTCAATCAAAACAATATAATATCACACATACATGGAGACTTCAAAGAGAGAGTGGATTTTTTTCCATAAATGTTTTGAAGGTCCTCATTCATATTATATACTTCGTTTGTTTTCTTGACTTTTTAGACTGATTTAAACCATTGCATATTTCAATTACTCCGAATAGATTTGAAGTTTTGTCTCCACTCTGCAGAGTTATGTAGAAGAGATATTTTCAATGGACAGAGTCTGAGTAAATCTATAGTTGAGAGGTGTTAAGTAATTTTTCAAAGTTTACATACCTGAAGTGAAATATATTGGAATCCAGGTCTTTAAACACCTTACAGGTGTCTGGTTGATGCTTATTTGTATTTTTGTGTCAATAAAACATATTTTGAAAATGTGGTAATGAGTTCTCTGCTTAAGAAAATAGATGTCCATCAAAATTCTCTAACATTTTCTTGGTAGATCTGTGATCATAAAAATACTTTAAATTTTGAAGTATGTTGAACAATTGAACAATTGAACCTATAATGCAATTTTCTGTATGAAAGATTGCTTTCCTCAACACTGTATAATTCCACAATACGGCGCTGTCCTAATTGGTGAGCTTTTTATCTTGAATTGGCACTCAGAATTCCTAGAGGGTTACTGAGCTGTGCAGAACTTAATTTGCCCTTGCAACTAAATGCCCTCTGAATATTGTGGTGCTGTAATGGATGCTTGTCTTCCTCTTCCTCTCCCATTGTTATCTGTGTACACTCCCACCATTGTTCAAATGTCAGAAAGGACTCTCGTCATTTCCAGCCCCCATACGTATTTCATACATCCTCTTTTTCTGCTGTTCCTATTTTTGTCCACCTCTGTCTTCTTTAGTATTGCTATGGGTAAGGTTATTACATTTAATAATCAATGAGGATTATATATTTTTTCAGCTTGTTGAACTAAATAATTGCATTGCTCTTTCAATTACATCTTTGATTCTTTTCAATAATTTTTGCATTGCTTATATATAGATTATATATGTATATGTATCATTTTGAGACTTAAATTTAGGACTGTTCAAAACTGTGCTCACAAATAAATGGGGATGTGTCTGGTCTGGAGAGTACACTGTTCTGAATATGCAAATCTTATATTATCCTGACTTCAAGAAATGAAAGAAAACACTGATTCTATTTGGTAACGGAAGTAACTTACAGAAAGGATGCCTTGGCTCCCACCTGCCATGCTACAGAAGTGGCTTCTGACTTGGAGGAAAGGAAATGCAGATGCATGTGTGCCTATCTATGAACGCTGGCCTGGGAGTGGGGTTCTGCATTGTACTGAGAGCTTCTGGGTCGGCAGTTCCACGTTATCGCCAGCTCTGTGGGAGAATGAGGAGGCTTTCAATTCCTGTGAAAGTCTACACTCTTGGAAACCCACAATGGCAGGCCTACTCTGTCCTATCGTGCTGCTGTGTGTCAGAATTGACCCAATGGCAGCCCATTGAATTTCTTTTTTGGGTTTTGAACTGCACCGTAGCGAGCTTAGTGGCCATCTAAACTAGCACTTGACATGCTGGGCCTCTTTTTCTGAATCCCTATAAAAATGATGCTCAAAAACATAAACTACTGCCCAAGGTTATGCCAGGCACGGTAGCTAAAACCATATCCTTTAACTCCCACTCAAAATTAGCATACAGAAATAAAAATGAGTGTGATATTTCGGGGTATCCATTCTAACTTTTTAAAAATGCAAATCCTTCACATAGTTGACACTTTATCTCTCATTAGAAACAAATTAATTGCAAAACACATTGCATAGAAATTGCTATAGCTACAAAATAATGATGTTGACAAATGAAAGTATTAATCTCCGTGCAGAAACTGAGCTTCAAAGGGTAGAGTAGTTTATCCAAGAACACACAATAGTTGTGGTAGCCACCATGGTTGAAACCCATCTGCTTAAGTCCAAAGATGTTTGTAGACTATTCAAAAGAGCTTTGCAAAGCTCAAGGAAACATTTCATTATCGTTTAATTACATTTTGCCACAAGGTTTTTGTCTCCTCATTGAATAATTTTTAGTTAAATAATTTTTCAAAGTTCACTTACCCTAAGTGGAAGATGTGAAAACCATGGCAGATGGAATACTGGAGATAAGGCAAAACAATGATTTTCAAATTGCACTTTATATCTAGAGCAAATTAATGTAATAATGCAACCCATAATTATTTTTTTCTTTTTTTCTCATAATTATTATTAATGAAACCCAAAGCAAAGCCACTGCCTGCCACTGCCTTCAAGTGGATTCTAACACAATAAATCTTTATGGGTCCAGACAGACCCATTTTTCTCCCAGCTGATGAGTTTGTACAGTTGACTTTGGCATTACCAGCCCAATGCCTAAGCCACAGTGAATGAGACACTTTGTACATGTAAAAAATGGATAACAGCGAAACATCCAAAGAATATATTTAAAGTGGGACTATTTGGCACATTACTACCACCAACGCCTTACTTCTAAGTTATATTAGTTCAAAAAGTTTCAAGGCATTCACACCATAATAATCAATAAATATGTATGTGAGATAGGATATAACTTTGATACTGAAGAAAGCTGTGTCCATTAGACTGGCATCTACATGCCTAATGCAGCAGGTGGAAAAGTAAATTGCCTTTAAGCTATTATATGTAAACATCATTGGTGGCACTGTCTGCTAAGTGTTGGACAGAGATGCGAAAGAGCAGGGGTACCAAACCACCAGCATCTCATTGCTGCAGAAAGATAATGCTATCAGCTCATGTAGAGATTGAGAGTCTTGGAAACTAAACAGAATCACAAGTCAGAATTTATATTATGACGGTGGGTTTGGTTTGGGCTTGGTTAGGATTTAGTTAATATATTTACATAGTTTATTTCATTTTTAACAAAATGACCTGCTGGAATTGGAATTGGGTAGTATCTTTAAGCATTTACATTCTAACATAGGTGGTGTCGTTGCGTGTCAACAATGATGAATGCCCTGAAGAAGGAATTTCAGCCATACGGAAACATTAGTATACATTTTAACTTAAAACTAATAGAGAAAATGTACAGAAATACTACATACCAAAGTGTAAAATTTTAAGATTTGTTAGCAGAATTCTATTTAGTCATTACTCAATAATTGGAATTTGTTGTTTTGTGTCGTCCCCTTATTTGGGCTCATCACAATCCTATCCAGAAAAGTAGTTTCCCCTGAGTGTTTCATGGACTCTCTAGGTCTTTTCTTCCACCAAGTAGCTGGGATATCAGTCAAGTGTTTAACTATTATGCAATCAAGGATCCCTCAAATATAGTATCTATAATCAATCTACCTATCATCCATCTATCTATCTATCTATCTATCTATCTATCTATCTATCTATCTATCTATCTATCATTATCATCTATCATCTTCAAAAACACTGTAGAACATGTACTAGGCTGATAGTGGCATATACGTGTAAGAGAGAGAGCTTTATATCAAGATATAATGACATATCAAGCTGACATCGCAGCCCAGTCCAGAACAAGTCCATAAGTCCAAGTTTAGCCTATAAATCCCTCTTCAGACATACACGACACATGCAATGATGCAGAATACAGGAAGATCATAGGTGATGGTGCAGAGTTGTGGGGATCCAATGGCAGTGTTTCTGGCAGCTTGCTGGGAGACTTGAAAGCAAAAAGGTCTACCAGAGGGGTGGGGGTTGGGACGTTCCCAGGACTCTCCTTCTGAGGAGACCACGCTCACTGGGAGGCACCATCTGCCTGTGACCTGATGGACAGGCTAGACTCCACCGCTCCTGTTCAAGTTGACATGGAATTATTTAACTGCCCCCGAATATTTTCTACACTGCCTTGCAGGTGATTTTAACTCCCTTACCTTAACATCAAAGCCCCAATGGCACGGTGGTTAAGCAGCTGACTGCTAGCAGAAAGGTTGGTAGTTTGAATCCAGAAGAGAAAATGGCCATTTGCTTCTGGGAAGACTACAACAAAGAAAACTTTGTGAGTAAGTTCTACTCTGCCTTATAAGGCCACTCTGCATTGTAACTAACTTGATGCCAACGAGTCTCATTTGATAAACTAACTGCAGACCAATTTCTCATCAGATGTTAAAATAACCCATCTATTTCGCACATATTTCACTGACTTGCATCGATAAAATTGGACCCCACAGATATTTGAGATGAAAAAAAATAAACCCAGCCTACTCTCTTCACTTTCACTTTCTTTCTCTGCGTATTACACTCTGAAGAATTGTGCTGCCAACTGTGGGTGTGTGTGTGCGTGCGCGCCTGTACACCATCTTACTATAGAACTCGTCAGGCATCCGAGCATCATTGTTTGTTCCCAGCTGTGTGTTCGTTTGAGATAGGAGAAACACTGGCAAGCGCTCCTCTTCCATAGAGCAGTGAACCTATCGACCACTGGAAATGAACAAGCCAGATCGAGTACGCTGCTCTTTGTCCAGACAGAACCCATCATGTGCCTCGAGCAAAGTCTCTGAAAGGAGAAGAGGAAAAATAAAAGCTCAACAGGAGTAGAGTCCTCAATTGTAATAGTTGTTTGAATTCTTGCTTCCCAGTGCAAAGGGGAAAAAAAATAGGGAGGTGGAAAAATCTCCATAAATGAAAGCCAAATCTTGAAAACGAACTAAAAGTGAATGGTTAAATAACGTTTTTATCTTGGAAAACAGATTTATTTTGAGTATGCTTTTACTCTTAATGCACATTAAGGAATTCAGAATGTGCTTGCTATAAATAGACTTAAATGTAGAATGATTTCAACTCTCAAATGTGCAGCTAAAGTATTTAAGGCTTCACTGGCCATATATGTCAAGTATTTTGAACTAACAGACAGCTATCAACAACAACTACCACTAGCCAGCCATCTGCAGGAAAACAAAAAGAAAGGGTAAAAAGAAAAGCCTAGAAAGTCAATATGAGGAAGAGAGACTGGAGCACATCCTGACCCACCAAGCCTTGAGGACGCTCTCCCCACTCAGAGCAGTCAACGCACAGAGAGGACCATATGGCCAGCCCCACTGTGAAACATGGCATCCCTCACTGATCCAAGGCCCGATGGGGACAATAATGGAGAAGCAGGGTTGGGGTTGTACCTGGTCTGACCCCACCATCCCAAGGCAAAACACTGCAGTCTGCAGCAGAGCAGCAGGGGGAGCAGAGCATGGAGTTCCCGAGACAGTGCCAAGAACATACTTTGGAGCCACAGTGTGGCACCCCATCGGACTCAATCGGGGGACACTCCTGGAGGTCAAGGAACAGGTCTTGAACTATTTACAGTTTTTTTCGTTATTATTATTTTTTACTTATTTATATATTTTTTCTGGATGTTGGTTTTGTTGTTGTTGTCATTGCTTTGCTTTCTTTAGTTGCTTCTTCTTGTGATCATGTGTGTGGTTTTTTTTGTACATATTATTATCTCTGCAAGTCTATCCAGATAAGATAGGCTGGATGAACAGTCTGAAGGAGAAAACAATGGGACTGATGGTTCTGGGGGGACATGGGAGATGGCAAGGTGGGGGAAAGGAGGTGATGCTGACCAATTCAGTGATGAGGAAACAACACCTGATTCGAACCAGTGATGAGGTTGGGGGGAGAGGTCTGATAGAGATTGAGCAAGAGTAATGTAAGAGAGAGAAAGTACTGAAATCCAGTTGAAGGCTGAGCATGATAGTGGGACAAGGAAAGTAAAAGAATATAGAGGAAAGAACTGGGGGGGCGGGCATTTATAGAGATCTAAATACAGGCTTGTACATAGGTGAATATGTTTATATACGATGATGGGGAAATAGATCTATATGCACAAACTTATAGGGTTAGTATTAGGACATCAGATGGGCATTGGATATACATTCAGGTACTTTCTCAATGCAAGAACACTTTTTTTAAAAAAAAAAAAAAACCCACTTTGTTCTATTAAATTGGCATTCCGTGATGCTTACCTTTCCGACATGACGACTGAAGACAAATGTGTGCTTAAGCAAATGTGGTGAAGAAAGCTGATGGTGCCTGGCTATCAAAAGATGTAGTGTCTGGGGTCTTAGAGGCTTGAAAATAAACAAGCAGTCATCTAGATCAGAAGCAACAAAGTTCTCATGGAAGAAACAAATCAGAGGTGTCAAAGTGGTCAGGTATCAGACATCAAAGAAATGAAAATCATTGCATGCCCACCTGGCTGATATGATTGCTGAAGACAAATGTGTGCATAAGCAAATGTGGTGAAGAAAGCTGATGGTACCTGGCTCTAGTGTCTGGGGTCTTGAAGGTTTGAAGGTAAACAAGTGCCTATCTAGTTGAGAAGCAACAAAACCCATATGGAAGAGGCACACCAGCCTGCATGACCATGAGGTGTCAAAGGAATCAAGTATCAGGCATCTGAGAACTAAAAATTATATATGATGGGGAGTATAGATAGGGGACCCAAAGTCCATCTGTAGGTGAAGCGACATTCCCTTACAGTAGGGTCACAGGCAGGAGACGAGTCAGTCATGGTACAGTGTAACAACAATGAAATGTGCAACTTTCCTCTAGTTCTTAAAGGCTTCCTCCCCCTCACTATCATGTTCCCAATTCTACCTTACCAATCTGGCTATCCCAGAGGATGTACCCTGGTTCAGATAGGAAGCAGAAACATGGAGAACTCGGGACAGATAATCCCTTCAGGACCAGTGGTAAGAATGGCGATACCAGGAGTGTGGAAGAAAGGTGGAGTAGAAAAGGGAACCCTATTACAAGGGTCTATATATTGACTCCTCCCTGGGGTACGGACAACAGGGAATTGGGTGAAGAGAGACATCAGAAGTATAGGATTTGACAAAATAACAATAATTTATAAATTATCAAGGTTTTGTGGGGGAGGAGGGAGTGGGGAGGGAGAGGAAATAAGAAGAGCTGATACCAGGGCTTAACTTGAAAGAAAATATTTTGAGAAGGATGATAGAAACAAATGTACAAATGTGCTTTGCATACAATGGATGGATGTATGGATTGTGATGGGAGTTATACAAGCCCCCCAATAAAATGATTTAAAAGATTAAAAGCCCACATATCTAAATTTCAAACCCTCGGCAGCATAAATCTATGTTAAAAGATTTGAGACCAATTAAGGATGTAAAATAAGTGTTAGAAAATGAAGAATCTGCATTATATTAGTTTTATCCAAAATTCAGTAGTAGAGATTTATTCTTAACACCCTACTTAGTATTTTACTAACTTCAATACTGCTTTTTGCAGACATAAAATAGACCAAAGCACTTGACTTCAATTGATCCTCACAATCTTTACTCACAATCATGTGAACCCGTTACTGCAGTCCCGGAGGTCTCCTCCTCTTTCAGTGACCTTCTACCTTATCAAACATGGTGTCTTTTTACAGGCACTGGTACCTCTTGAAATCTTCTCCAAAATTTGTGAGACAACCCCCCCCACACACACTTCTTCCCTTTCAAGCAGCTGAGGCTACTTCTATCTATATAGATTTGTTCTTTTTTTTTTTCTTGGCAGCCCATGGCATTTCAATATTCTTTGTCAAAGTATAATCCAAATGCATCTATTCTCTTTCCAACTTTCTTTTCCACTGTCCCAACTTTCACATGCATATGAGGCCATGAAAATAATAAGTCTTAATCAGGTACATGCTAGTCTTCACAGGGTGATATCTTTGCTTTTGAACACTTAAAAGCGGTCTTTACAGGTGCTTTGCCTCATACAGTACCTCATTATTTGATCCTTGACTGCTGCATCCAAGAGGATTGACTGTGTATCCAAGAAAAGCAGATTCCTGCACAATTTCAATCATGGGTTCCTCTATCAAGATGCTGCTTATTGGTCCCATTTTGAGGGGCTTTCTTTCCTTGACATTACCTGTAGTCCACATTTAACCATAGTTCTTTGTTTATTTTTATCAACAAATGCTTCAAATCCTTTTTATTCTCGGCAAGGAAAGCTATATCTTTTACATATTGCTCGTTGTTATGAGTCTTCTAACCTTGTTAACCTTCTAACAAAGGTTAACACTAGGCTATTCTTCAGATAGGCCAGTTTCATGAATTATTTGTTCTATGCTAACATTGACCAGTTTGGTAAAAGGATGTAACTCTGACACATAAATCTCCTAATTCCTTTTTTTTGGGGGGGGGGCATCACTGCCTTCTGGTGGGAGTGGGAGGCGCAGCCTTCCTCCTGGAAAGCTGCTGCTGGATTTGAACCGCCAAGCCAGTGGGCCTCAGTCCTATACCAACCACAATGCCACCGGAGCTCAGTCCAAGATCTCCTAATTTTCAAGTCAGGCAATATTCTTTTATTATATTCAGATGACTGCCTCTTGGTCTATAGGTTCAATATGAGCACAATTAAGTGTTATGGAATTCCAATTTGCATAGTCAAATACCTGTGCAGAGTCAATAGAACACAGGTAAATACCTTTCTGATATTACCTGCTTTGGCCCACATCCATGTGACATCAGTGGTGATATCCCTTGCTCCTTTCCTGAATCTGGCCCGATTTTCTGGAAGTTCCCTGCCAATGTGCTGCTGCAAGTGTCCTTGCATTTTTCATCGGCATCACTGTAATTGCATGCGATATTACTGATGACATTCACTAGATTGTTGGATCTTCTTTTATTGGAATTGGCACAAATATGCATCTCTTTTAGTCAGAGGGACAGGTAAATCTCTTTTAATTTCTTAAGATAGGCAAGTGAGTACTTCCAGCATTGTGGTGATATCCCAATCCTGTTTAGTCTTGAAGTCTTATTTTCCACCAATGCTTCATTGTACCTTGAACAACTACTTCAATACCATCAGCAGCATATGAGGACATATTCTACTTCTTCACAAAATTTAAAAATGACCAATTTTTATTGGACTTTTAATTTCTAGATTTCCTAATCATTGTTCTTTTAGAAAATAGTTGCATTGGCATATAACTTACATATCACACAATTTAATAGTTGAATATATGAGCAGAGTTACGAAATCATTACCATAGTCAGTTTCAGAACATCTTCCCCTTTCTCATACTTATTATTGTCCATCCCCTGCCCACCCCACCCCCAAACTCCCTTGCCATGCCTTTAGGTAATTATTAATCAGTTAGTATCTATATAGATTTACTCATACTGGATTCTATCTACAGGAAATCATTCACAACACAAACAATGACAAAACAAAATAGACAAAACCTCAATTGGAAAGAAAGCAGAAAATATTAAAAACGGAAATAATTTTTAAATGGGTAAAAAGAGAGATCAAAGGATGGGGCATTGTTACATTTTAACCTAACTGCATCATCCATAATTGACTTCACAATGATGCTGGACTGATAGCAAGGCTATTCACATCCCTGGACTATCCTCAGAGAGGAGTCACCAGAGGCTTAATTCATTTGGGGACCATGTGAATCTACTTGGGGCTACCACTTCCATCCATAGCCTTCTGCAAACTGGGTATTCAGAATTTAAGCCCTGATGCTATGCATTCCTTTGGATTTGAATTTTGTTATTTATAATCTTTTGATCACACAGGCTGGTGCGCTTCTTCCATGTTCACTTAATTAATGCATCACTTAGATGGCGGCTTCTCTTACAACAAGCCCTAGGACCCCAGACACTATTACTTCTGCTAGCTGGGTAGGATCTGACTTCTTTACCATCCTTTGCTCTAGGACTCATATCATCAGCACAGCCAATGCTTCTTGGTACAGTGAATCTGCATCATCCTTCCATTTTCTTTTGGTATTTCTTGAATGAAGAAAGTTGTAGAAACAATTCAATTGGGCATTAAAAATATCTTCAGAAATTCATATTTACATAACATATGGGAGAATGCTGAGTAAAATGAACATAAAATAAATAATGCCCTACGCTAAAATCTTTGAATTCTGAATTCTAAACTTAATATTTAAAAATCACGACACTAATGAAACTATAAATAAAAGCAAATCTGAACTAACAATTTTTTTAAAAATTGTTACTGTTGGTGAGAATATGCACAATTAAAAACACACCAAATCTATCTTGTCCATTTGTACAGTTTAGTGACAGTGATTACATTTATGGACTATGCAATCACCCACTGTGTTAGTCTAGGTAGACTAGAGAAACAAATTCATAAACATGCATATGTGTATAAGGGAAAGGTTTATATACAAGAGAAATGGAACCTTGAGAAAGCATCCCAACCCAGTCCAGTCCAAGGTCATAAGTCCTATATTAGCCCATATATCCGATACCAGTCTATAAAGACTTCTTCCAACTCACAAGGCATGTGCAATAACATCAGGACAATTATAGGCCAGTGGGTGCAGAGTCTTGTATATCCAGCCACAGTAGAAGCATCCCGGCATGGGCAGGGGTCTCCCCATGGCTCCTTGTTTCCAGGGCTCAGGGTCCATCAGTAATATCCTGTGGCAGTAGAAGCATCTCAGTGCTGGTAGTGGTCTCCCTGTGGCCTCCCAAGCATCTTAGCACTCGTAAGAATTGCCACATGGCTTCTCCAGTCCCAGAGGTTTGGTTCCATCAGGGTAAGCCCATGTGGCTTCTCCTTTAGCTCCTCCGGTCTCAAGGAATCAGGATCTATCAGCATGTTGTCATCTCATCTTGTCAGAACATCTCCAAGGAACTGAGTTGATGGTCTCTCACCTCCCATTGGGAAATAAATACTGTGAGACTTCCCAGAATTCTCAGGAGAAAGCCATGCCTACACAGAGGCCTCATTGGCTATCTCCAGATTGACAGGCTAGCCTCCACCCCTACACTCCCAGTGTTGAAATTGACACTGAGTAGTGAGTGCTACACCCACCTTTTCTGAGTTGTTCTTCCCCAATTAACATTAACTCATTGCATCCTAAGGTTATTGTCTAAGCTTTCTTACATTATATTTTCACTTTTACCCTGAAAAAAAAAGGTTCTTAAAACAGCACAATACTCAAGGCACTCATTTTTACTAAGTTATTTGCTTTGAATATGAAAAGCATATCCATGGAGTTATTTTCATGGAATATGTTTGGCTTTAAGTTTTAAATATGTTCTTAGGCCAGTAAATACCAGAGTTAAACCAGTTCCCTTTGCTCCAGGAAGACTGAAGTTTTAAAAATGTATGTTTTAAAAAAAATTTATGCTTTTGTTCTGCATTCTTCTCCTTTTGATCAAGGTTTTACCATAGAAACTTTGGTGAAAATGTGCAACAATGGTGACATGGTTCAGGTCTCATAACAAAGGAGGCAATTGTGTGTGGAAGCAATTAAACACATAATTTATTTCCCCCTCCTCAGAGCATTTGAAAAACATGAATGACATGCTCAATTTTCCCCAGTCTGCAAAACACAACTACTACCTATCAGTTTGTTGTACCATTCTGTCTTGCCTGGTGCTATAGTGCTATAAGCTACATCAAAAATATTTGAGATTCCAGCATGATGGAAGTGTTTCATTAGGGTATTCATACTAAGATAGACAAAGAGTCAAGGTCTGGAAATGTACTTCTGATAATTATCAAATGAAAACTTTATGGATCGCCACAGAATAGTGTCTAATAAATGCTGGAAAATGATGATCTGGGATAGAAAGCACAACAAATACAAATTTGTGACAGCAATGAATTCAGGAACATCCTGTTGCAGAGGAGGTCACAGGAGTCACAGTCAGCACTATGGTAGACTAAGAACAACAAAAACAGACAACAAAACTAATATATTAACTAACAATTTCTAGTACTAGTTTCCTACATATTACTAATAAATTAACAAACTGAATCAATTTATATATTGGTGTTAATTGTATCAAACATATTATAAAGGGGTACTCATAAATCATATAAAAATGTCATCTCAGAGTTGTCCAAATATCTCTCAACCCTGTCTGGCAATAGGCAAAACTTTAAAGGAAACTGTTCTAAGTACATTCAGACAAATCTAGAGGCCTGTCCAATGGTCTGACCCTAAAGTTACATTATAATCTAGTAATCAGCACTGATGTGATTTTATTTTCAAGAGTGAAACTCCAAGAGGATATTTTGTCTGAATTGTTCATAGAAATTTGAACAGTGTGGAACCATAATGTACACTGAAAGTGCTTGCTCAAAGTTCAGTAAATATATTCTTTTTCTAGTGCACGCTGAGAGAGAATTTGTCAAGTTACTCTTCATTCTATTTGAGTCAAGATCTATCCTTTGACGTTATTGTATGCTTGAGACTTGTCTTGCTATCAAAATTAGTTAGCAATTAAGCACTGTTAATGTTAGAAACAAAGATTTTATGATATGGCCATGTTAGGCTGGGTTGACTAGAAAAACAAATCCAGTGACATTCATATATGTTTAAGAAAGTTCTTTATATCAAAGAGTAGTTGCATATGAAGGAAACATCCCGTCCAGATCAGGTCCATAAGACTGACATTAGCCCATATGTATGATACTAGACCACACATTCCTCTTTCGACACATGCAGCACGAGCAATGCCGAATGTAGAATGATCACAGCCTGGAAGGTGAAAACTCTTGTGGATCCAATGATGGTGAAAGTACTTCAGCACTGACGTAGGTCTCCATATAGCTCCTCCAGCTCTCTGAGCGTCTCAATAGCAGGAAAATGAAGCAGAGAGAGAGGGGGTATGGTCCGCCTCCAGGGAAAAAGAGAAAGAAGTTCCCAGAATCCTCATGTGTAGAAAGAGAATGGGGTACTAAACCACCCAAGGGGAGTGTATTGTTTATGTCTCCACAGGGAATGAGGGACGAAACTTAAGCCCAGTGACCCAGTTGGTGAATGCAGCACAACAGCATGGAGTGGGGAACCAGTGGAGGGGTCTGAGCACTCAACCCCAATCCCAACTTTAGGGCAGCCACCTCTCCACCAGAGGAGTTTGCCTTGGAGGTCAGCAGTGAAGCTGAATCTTGAGGAGTGAGATATGCCCAACCATAGCAGAAGAGGACAAATTAAATGGGAGGAAGAGAGAATGGAGTGCATCCTGGCCCACTGAGCCTTCAAGATGATAATCCCACTCAGAGCAGCTGATGCACAAAGAGGATGATATGGCTGACTCCACTGTGAAATATGGCTACCCTTGCTGACCCAAGGGCTATCAGGGTCAGGATTATACCCTGTCTGACACAACCACACCATGGCAAATCACTATGAGTGTGTAACACAGCATGGACTTCCAGATGGAGTGCCAAGGATATACTTTGGGGTGCGGGTGTGGCATCCCATCCGACTCAACCAGGGGACACTCCAGGAGGTAAAGAACAGACCTTGAACTATTTACAGGTTTTTATATTGTTATTACTTTTATTTTATATATATGTATAGGACATTGAGGTTTATGTTGCTGCTGTTATCATTGTTTTATTTTCTTCAATTGTTTCATTTTAGGAGGCATACATTGTTACCTCTGCAGGTCTATCTAGACAAGGTAGGCTGGACAAACTGTCTGGAGGTGAAAACGCAGAACTGATGTGTCCAGGGTAGGGGCATGGGAGAGGGAAAGAGGGGAAAGGAGGTGATATTGACCAGCCCAGGGAAAAGGGAATAACAATTGAATAAAATCAGTGACAAGGTGGGTAGAGAAGGTCAACAGGGATTGATCAAGATTAATGTAACAGAGAGAAAATACTGAAACCCAAATGGAGGCTGGGCATGATAGTGGAACAAGAGGAAAGTAAATGGAAATGAAGGAACTGGGGATAAGGGGCATTTATAGAGGTTCAAATACAGGTATGTAAATAGATGTATATATTTATAAGTGACGATGGGCAAATAGATCAATGTCATACTTATAGGGTTAGTAGTAGGAGAGCAGATGGGCATTGGACCTACACTCAAGTACTTCCTCAGTGCAAGAACATTTTGTTCTATTAAATTGGCATTCCAAGATGCTCACCTTTCCGACCTGATCACTGAATAAAAAAGTGTGCATAAGCAAAGGTGGTGAAGAAAGCTGATGGTGCCAGGCTATCAAAAGATGCAGTGTCTGGGGTCTTAAACGCTTGAAAATAAACAAGCAGCCATCTATCTCAGAAGCAACAAAGCCCACATGGAAGAAACGCAGCAGCTTGTGGGATCACGAGGTGTCAAAGGGATTATGATAAATGTGTGCATAAGCTAATGTAGTGAAGAAAGTTGATGGTGCCTGCTTATCAAAGATATAGCATCTGGGGTCCTAAAGGCTTGAGTAAACAAGCAGCCATTCAGCTCAGAAGCAACCAAGCCCAAATGGAAGAAGCACACCAGCCTGTGTGACCACGGGGTGTTGAAGGGATCTTGTGTCAGGCATCAAAGAACTAAAATTAAATCATTATTAGTGAGGGAGAGTGCAGATTGGGGACCCAAAGCCCATCAACAGGTGAAGCGACATCCTCTTACAGAGGGGTTGCAGGGAGGAGATGAGCCAGTTAAGTTACAGTGTAGTAACAATGAAATATGCAACTTTCATCTAGTTCTTAAATGCTTTCTTCCACCCAATATCGTAATCCCAATTCTACCACACAAATCCAACTAGATCAGGGGATGTACAGTGAAATTGAAAACATGGGGGAATTTAGGAAAGTAGTAGGAGTGGTGATACCAAGAGGGTGGAGGGATGGTGGAATAGAAAGGGGGAACCAATTTCAGGGATCTACATGTAGTCCCCTGCCCAGGCCCAGCCATACCTATACGTGTACAAAGCCACGTAGCCTGAATTCTGTCACAGTCTATTGCCTGAGATTTGTGGTCCGTTACTTTTGTAACTTTTGCATAGACCTTGAATTGTGGACAGCTGGCCTCCTTTAGAGGGTGGTTGTACGAACGGCCCTCGCCTTCGAGGCTTGACAAGATGATATAGGTAGTGAATAGAGCATTTGTGCTTATCCCTTGACTTGCAGGTGTGCTGACCATCACTTGTTAACTTTGAAGATAACCATATGCTTCATGCCTTGGCTTGTTGCCTAGGCTTGCTTACCTTATAATATTGGTGTATTTCTCCCTAATAAATGACACTTGATCAGAGTACTGTCTTGTCTCCATTTCTTGTGTCTCCTGTTTCCCAAATTCCCGCTCCTCCTTCCAGGACTTGCGAATTATGGACCCGCAGGCTGGGACAGTCTTTTCTCTGGGGTATGGATAACAGGGAACGAGTGAAGGGACACATTGGACAGTATACAGTATGAAAACTAACATCAATTTGTAAATTTATAAGGGTTCATGGGGAGGGGGGAAAGGAAGGGAAATATAGGGAGCTGATACTGTGAGCCTAAGTGGAGGGAGGATGTTTTGAGAGTGATGACAGCAACAAGTGTGCAAAGGTGGCCTGCATACAATGATGTATGTGTGGATCATGATGGGAGTTGTAGGAGCCCCCAATAAAATGATTCATTAAAAAAAAGAGGGGGAGGAGGAGCTTATACCAAGGGCTCAAGTGGAAAATATTTGGAAATGAATATGGCAATATGTGTACAAATATGCTTGATAAAAATGATGTATTGAAAGTTGTAAGAGCTATAAGATCCTCCAATAAAATAATTGAAAAAAAAAAGTCCTTGCTCACAATTAGGCATCATCAGACTGTGACTTGATTGATAGGTTAGACTCCACCCCATTCACTCTTAATACCCTCAGGTTAAAACAAGATTTTGTAACTACCGCATGGTGTTTCTTTTGAATTTCGAGATTTTTCAGAACATATAAAGTCATTTGCATATGCTTAAAAAATTAAAAAAATCTCCTTGCAAAACTTCCTCCTCAAGGAAGCTAACTGGTTATGTGCAAATACTCCATTTTATTCAGGATAGCCAGGAGACTGATATGAGTTGGAAGTTTTAAAATGTTTTGAGGATTAGCATTTCAAAAAGACATATACCTAAGCCCTTTTAAAAAATTGCTCATACTCAATTTACTCTGAGGACATTTCTCAAACATTAGTAGAAATAAAATGTCTTAAAAATAAAATAAAGAAAATCACAAAGATTAGAAAAAGTAATTTTTTAGCATATCCATTGACAGAAGTTAATAAGTAAAACACTACAAGGAGTTCATATTC
This sequence comes from Nesogale talazaci, assembly GCA_004026705.1. Classification (NCBI taxonomy): domain Eukaryota; kingdom Metazoa; phylum Chordata; class Mammalia; order Afrosoricida; family Tenrecidae; genus Nesogale; species Nesogale talazaci. The sequence goes on along the minus strand of PVJH01012899.1, from coordinate 11,493 downwards.
TTCAAGGCAATATGTTTCAAAACTCATGTAAGAGAGATTGGATTGCACATTTTGCTACTATTACCCAGATATAATCCATCATATCTGTTTCAGAGAAACCATGTTTAGAGATGCTGTATACATCCTTCAGTGGGACTTGTTAGATGAAGCAAAGACCTAGAATATGTTTCAAGGATGTCATTGCTTGCTGTTTCTTTCTGGTTTTTAAAAAAGCTATATGCTTTCCTCAATTTTAAATAATTCATAAATGTATGTCTTTGAAACTGAAAATGCCACACCTAGGAATTAATGACTAATATGTCATGAGTATATTTTATATTTTTTACACTCCATATAGTGGAATATGTGTGCTATGATTTTAGACAGACATCTTTGTGTATATATTTTATCTTAACAGAACTATACCAAAAAAGATTCTGATGTCTGCCCCTTATATCTAACAATATATCTTATATGTATTTCAGTGTTGATACAATTAAATGCATTGTAAAAAATGATTTACATTTTAAAAATGTAAAACAATATTTTATGGTGATAGTATATAATATATTCCTAATACCAGATAGTTGGATGTATTAAGCTATGTTCTCTAGAGAAGCAAAATCAGTGACTTGATGGATAGATAGATACATAGATGATAGATTGAAGATGGATAGATAGATAGATAGATGATAAATAGGTAGATAGATAGATAGAAATTTATTTCAAGAAAATGGCAACTTGGTGGGTAGTCGAAGCAGGTAAGATCAGTCTGATTTCAAGTCCCTGACTCAGATCTCAGGTTTTGGGCTCCATGACTGTCTGAAATGGCATGGTTTTAGGAGCCAATGAACCACAGGACAACCACAGACTGCAGAGGCACATGATTCCAAGGTCAGCAGAAGAGTATTGTGAACAGGGAGACAAATGACTCTGAGGTCGGCAAGTCAGATGGTGGATCAAAGGCAGGTCACTTCTGGCTTCTAGGACGAGCATTCAAGATAGCAGGTCTGACACAAGTACAAAGAACAGGAGGTTGAAGAGTCAAGTACAGGGTCCAGATTCAGAAAAAAGCAAACAAGCAAGCAAACATTCCCACGCACACTAGGCCCATCAAGTGGATTCCAATTCAGAGGCTCTATAAGCCCCTGTGGGTTTCCAAGACTGGAACTCTTGACCACAGAGAAAGTCTAGTATTTCTCCAGCTGAGACGGTGGTGGCTTTTAACTGCCCCGAGGGCCCCTGGCACTTTCTCAAAGGGGCCTTATATAAGGAGGCCATACACTCAAGGAAAACTTCCTTTCAATTTTATCAGGGATAAGGCCTGAGTAGGAGGAGCTCTGATGGCACAGTGGTTGTGTTGGGTTGCTAACTGCAAGGTCAGCAGTTTGAAACCTCCAGCCCCTCTTCAGGTAAAGATGGGGCCTTCTACACCTGTAAAGAGCTCCAATCTTTACTGCAGTGAGTTTCCAAGTCGTAAGTTATCCATTGGACTGCTAACTGCAAGGTCAGTCATTCAGATGACAAGCTCAAGCACAGGAGAAAGAATTGACTTTTCATGTAGAGATCTGAAGTCTCAGGAACTCACAGGGGCAGTTCTACTCTGTCCTGTGTGATTGCTCAGTTGGAGTCAGCTCACTGGCGGTGAGTGTATTTTTATATGAGGAAAGCCTTATTCATCCTTCACAAACTAACATTTTTATGACAAAGATATAATACAGTGACCACATTTTAAAACAGGCAGCCTCTGAGGACTATTTTTAATAATAAACATATGGTAAATATTCCTAATATTCAGAAAGGTTTTGAATTATCCAAAAGCTAATAAACCACATGAACTATTGAGTAACCTCAGCAATAATTAAAATGGAAATTAAAATAATAAGATTATCTCCCTAAAGCACAGTCAAGTATTAAAAATACTGAGACTCAATGTTGGCAAAAAGGAAGCACAATGACTTCTCATTTATGTTAATGAATGATAAATTATGTAATAGTCTTTTAGAGAAACTTGACTATTATATTTTTCAAGTATACTTACTCTTTGACCTAAAAATTCCATTCTAGAAAACCTAGCCTGCAAAAGCACACCAGAAAAATTTAAGTGTAGGAATTTCCACTTGTATGATGGAATAAAAGAAAAAAAAACACCTTACATGTTCATTGTTAGAATTATATTTTGTGTTAATTGGCTGGGCCAGAATTCTCAGTGAGTTGTAACGGAGGTCTGGTAATCCTCATGCTATGGCATAATACGATCTAATCAACTCCACACTGGAATCTGACTAGAGCAGCTAAGCAGTTGCATGATTAGTGTGGAATGCAATCCCTTTACTCAAGCCACCAAACCCAAACAAAACTCACTACGATGGCGACCATGCCAACTCACAGTGATGCTGCAGGACAGGCTAGAACTGCCCCTGTGAGTTTCCAAGTTGTGAGTTATTATTGGATTGCTAACTGCAGTCTAATGCTATCTATCTATCTATCTATCTATCTATCTATCTATCTATCTATCTATCTAAAATAAAGATATGTAGCAATGTAAGAATGGAGTAAAAATATTAACAATGTCCAAATTTGAGCTTAGATTCATACACTAATGTGGTAGAGATGGATAGATAACTAGGAAGTTGAGTAGATAGCTAGTTAAAGACAGACAGATCAACATAAAGATCAAGCTAAATAAGTGAAATTTTTGTGCCTACATTTATTTGTAAAACCTAGTTAGCAATCCTGCATCTGTGCTTTCTTTGAATTCTTTTGATTTTTAACACTTCAATCTTTGATCTATTTGCAAGTTATTAGGTAAAATAAGTGAGCTAGGAAATACACACAATCCAATGTCTCAAAGGGCAAATTGTTATCCTATTACTAAATAATTCATTTTCCTTTAGTGGTATGAAATTCAATATTTATTGCATATAAAATTTACAGTATACAATAGAAAAAGCATTCATTCTAGGAAGAAATAGCTATTACTAAAGACCTTTGTGTGGGAGGGAGCTTGTGGTGTTCAAATACCTCAGTGCGGGTAGAGAAGAGTGAATGAAAAAGAGGAACAGAAGAGGGGAAGGAAAATGATAGGAGGGATCACGTCATGTATCATTGTCAGGAGCTGTAGGGAATTTCTGATTCACAGCAATCTCTCGCACAGTGGAACAAAACACTCCCGGTTTTGCACCATCCATCCAGTTATGTTTGAGAATGCCCTCTGATGGCCTTTGCTAGTGACTGGTCTTTCCCAATAATTTGGCAACTCAAAGGTACATGGGGAAAAATTTTCACAATCCTCTCTTCAAAGGAGCATTCATTCAGGTTGCACTTTATTCAAGACAGACTTGTTTGTTCTTCTGACATCCTATAGTACTTTCAATGTCATTCACCAATACCATACTTCAAATGCATTGATTCTTTTGAGGACTTCCTTATACAACTTTGACTGGCAGATGAAGTGATTGAAAGTACCACGGCTTGTGTCAGGCACACCTTAGTCCTCAAAGGACATCATTGCTCTTCACCTTTAAGAGGTCTTGCACAACAGACTTGTCTAATCTAATACACCATTTGATTTCTTGATGACCGCTCATCGAGCATTGATTTTGGATCCAAGAAAAATGAAACACAACAATTTCGATGATCTCTTTGTTTATCCTGATGTTGTTTATTGTTCCTGCTGTTAGGATTATGAGTTGCTTTGGTTCTACATGAAATCTTTACTGAAAGTGACAATTTTCATCTTTTCAGTTAATGCTGCAAGTCCTCTTGGTTTTCAGTAAGTAAGGTTGTGTTATCTGGATATTGCAAATTGTAATGGATCTTTATGTGGGCCGCCAAAATCATAGTCTGTTCCTAGACTCGGTTGTTAGCAGTTGGGCCTGTGAGAAGTAGTGGGGGTCGAGGATTTAAAACAAAACAAAAACCACTGCCATCAAGTGGATTGCAACTAAGTGTGAGTCTATAGGGGGTTCTGGAACAGATAGCCTCACCTGCATTCTCCTGTAGAGAGACCAGTGTGTTTGAACCACCAACCTGGTCATTAGCAGTCCACTGCTTACCTGACAGAATCATCAGAATTTTTAAAATATATCCTCAATTTATCTCATGATTATTTGATCATTTTTTGCATTTTAGATTAATTGCAATAATTTGTTTCAAAAACATACATTTTCTACATCTTTTACAAATGAATATGGAGATGCACAAAGACAACTCTTAACATTAAACATATATATATATATATAACTCCCCTCAATTAATTAACTGCTTTTTCTTATTCCAATGCATGCTACCCTTTCCTTTTATGCCTCCATTAAGTTACCTTGTTTTTTAACAAGATTTTTAATGAAGCCAGCCTGTGAATGCATCTTTTCTTATTTCCCAATTCACTGCTCTATATTTGTATTTAATAATTCTTTGTACTATTTTTTCTTTTACTAGTTTTCAGTTTAATGTTAATTTTTTAAATAATTGCTTGTTAGGTAAATTAAATATTTAATACTCAGAAGTTACTGCTGCACGCACTCCTAGTCATATGCCATAACAATGGATTTACAACTGTGGTACACTGAATTATTTAGCATAGCTCTCCAAGTCCAATCTTTGGAAATCTTACAAATGACTGGGTAAGGGTATGCAAATCAATGTGGAACTCTAAAGTGGAGATTGGTCAATGTTGCCCTCGCACTAAATTTTAAATGAACCATTGCAGAAGCAATAGTGCAGCATCTTGCCACCATCATAAAAGAACCAAGAGTGGAGCACATCTTTTGGATTTGAAGATCAAATCCAGACTGGCATTCAGACTCATTACAGGAAATAGAAGACTGAATTAGAGGTGGGGCAGAGTGAAAGTGACAATAACATCGGGACCAACAATATGAGACAGGATGGATGCTTCCCAGACCTCCGGAGTGAGTAAATCTGAGTGCCTTAGGACAGGTGAGGGGAGGGCTTGCAGAGTGAAGTGCCTCTAAGCACTCACTTGGTAGAAATGAGGTTTGCCAACCCATGGAGATAAAAACTAGCACCTTTGGGCTGAGGGCTATGACAGAGTAACTTGCCCATTAGCTATTTATTAAGACTTTGAAAGGAACTTTGTAACACTTGCCCAAGTTGGGCAGGCAGGGAAACACATAGGTCAGAAAGCCAGAGAAAGATATGCTTATGGGCGCATTTCAAAAGAACCTATATCATGAACATTTTAAATCATGAATTGCAACCTGCTAACTTCAGTAATAAGCCCAATAATTGTGAGTTTCATCTATACATGCTATATGGTCATTGCAACAGATTGTTGAATTCCGTAGAGAAAAGAGTGCCACGGGAAAGATGGTCTGTGCTAGAATTTATAAGGAGAAGTGGAGGGTAGAGGCATGTCTGACCTTCTCTTCAAGGAATCTACCTTGGTCTCATGAGTTTGACTCTCCTGCTCCCTCGTATGTAGGTAGCCCTTTTAACATAGTGGCTTTGTATTTAGCTGCTAACTTCAAGGTCAGCAGTTCAAAACCACCCGCAACTCCACTCTAAAAAAGACAAGGCCTATGCTCATACATAGTTAAAAGTCTCTAAAAACTAGTGGGACAGGCCACTCTCTCCTAGGGACAGAGCATCAAAGTGATGCTATAGGTCAGAACCTAATTGATGGACATGACTTTGGTTCGGTTTGGGCTCTGCCTCGTATAGTCAGAGGAAATCAGATGTCTCTCTTGGTCTTTTTAACCACAATGTAATGTTCTAGTATTTCTTCTTTCTTTTCTAGATTTGATAGAATTTGTTCAAACATTTTGTTTGACCTAACAATTGTGTAGGAAGGGATTTTTTTGAAAAACTGGTTGTACAATTTCTAATTTCTATTTTATATTAACTTCTGTTTTATTGTGTTTCTTAAATTACTGGCTTCTACTGTTTTATTTTTCCTTCTCAAATTAGTAAGGTTTATACTCTTCACCAATATGTATGTCATTTAAATTTTTAGTAGATGGATTTATGGCTAACCATAAATTTGAATTAAGGATTTTAAATTCACTTAAAATTTTTTTATTGTACTTTCTCTATACTTCTGTTAGTTCCATCTATTCGTAATGTAAAGAAAAACCACTACTTGGTATTCATGCTTGACAATATCAACGCAACTGCATTCAACCAATCAAAGCCATTCCCTAAATTGTGGTACGCAATGTGCTAATAAAACAAGACAAAATAAAAAGCCTTCACAGCCATTGAGAGGATGTCCATTCACAGTGTCAGGGAGGAGGGAGAGGGACTGGGAGGAGCTATCCCTGTTCGTTTCCAAGACTGTGACTGCTAGCAGGGCCAGAAAGCTCCATCTTTCTTACACAGAGCATTGGGTAATATAAAACAGCTCAGCTTTCGAGTCATGGCCCAATGCATAAACACTACGCCACTAGGAGTTCTTCATGTTAACACATAGGATCAAACAATAAATAAGCTATGTCCCCTATTTTCAAATTAGACATACTAATGTCAGTAAGACAGTCATGGATAATGAACACCCCCCCCCCCGAAAGAGACAATATGATACACAAAGTCCAATGCGAGAATACATTAAACAGAAGTGACATGTTAGAAAAGGTTCCATGAAAACAAAACAGATGTGTATTTACTTCCGGTATGCCAAGCGACTTCAAAAAATTCATGGGGAGATGGAATCAAAAGATAACAGAAGTTTCCCATGCATTTTTTTGAAACCCTTCGCGTGTATTGCTCAAGTCATCAGTACCTCTGGGATCGGAAGAGAGAACCCAAAGGCTGAGATACACGATAGAGGAATCGGGTCTGGAAATGCCAGGAAGTTTGTGCTACACATGCCATGGTCTCGATTATGAGCTGAAGTAGAAAATGTTTCATTTCCCATGTCCTGATGAAGATTTTTCTGGCAAGGTTTAGTGAACTCTTTCTTACTCAGATGATGGCAAACCTCTTTTCCTGTCCCGACCCACACAATTAAAACAGATATCTCAAGAGAATCTATATTTGAATACTCAAATCTTTGAGATCATAATAAAAACTAGTCAGAAAAAAAGCCATCAGGAAGAGGAAATAAGGTATTATAAAAAAAAAAAAGATGGGACATTTCTCCTATTATTAAACTATGCTATGGACCTCAAGGGATTGTGATGCTCAGGTGCAGTGCAGAATAATGAACCCTGATTTGGCAATGGAAAATTCTGTAAAGGGTCCAGTGCTATGCTATGCTTCATTAACATACGAAATTTTACATTTAAACTGAGATTTTCATCCTTCATTATCCAAAAAGGCTTTATTAACTAAGCTACAATGAAGAAAATCACATTGCCACCTCGGGAGAAGTTTACTGTGATAGACTCTTTAATTGAAAATATAGATATTTTTTAAATGGATTTAGGAAGAGGACTATAAAGATAGCTAAGTGGTAGTTTCAGAAGCATCTAAAGTCAAGGAATCTTAGCACCATCACAGTGTTGGTCTACACTTTGAGACCACTAGAGTGAGGTATTCCTGAGGTGGTGCTTTAACAGTGCATTTGGAAGTCCAACCTTCTGCTTGGCAAAATCTCTGACTGGAAACCTCTGGAAAACTAAATATAAGCTGCAGCATGATACTCGTAAACCTCTTGAAACAGAGGATAACCAGCTCCTCCATTTGCTCAGTCCCCAGCATCTGAGGGTTATGATTTGATTCTCACTACCCCGCGGTGTCTTCCACCTATGCTTTCTTGGATGCTCCTAATAGGAGAAATATCCATAGAGTACAAAGTAAGCAACACAGAGTATGTGACCCAGATCCTCAAGTCTCAGCAACTCAAAGGGCCAGTTCTACCCTGTCTGGAAGGGTCACCTTGTGTTAGCATCAGCTTCATGGCAGTGAAAGAGAAGGGAAGGAGTGGGTGGGGTGATGGGGGTGAGTAGGGGAGGGAAGAGGTAGGGATTATTCCACAAGGAGACTTCATGGTGTGATGCTTAAGCACTAGCTGGAACTTAAAGGTACATTTGCAATCTATCAATCTTTCTGTGGGGGAGATGGATTGGGTAAGGGTATGTGACATTTTTCCACTAAAAAGAGATCTCTGTAACCTGGGAAACCTGCAAGGTCATTCTGTTTCATTATCTGGGTCTGAATAGACTGGAAGGCCATGGGTTACTGGTTTTCTTGCTTAAGAGCCAGCACTTTCCAAGTTTTACTATTTGTGAGAGGCTTTCTCACCATGACCATCTGCAGCCCATCACATGATGAAAAATTGACACATGGTGAGTTTATCCCTCATAGTTTACTATACTGTGGACAACTATTTTAATTATTGACCAAATACTTAACAATGACATTGGGCGAAGCACCAGGAGAGTCACCTCATCTCAGGATTTCTCTCCTTCATTGCTCTCTTAAACCTTTTCATTCTGCTCTACCCACCCCGGGCCACACACACACACACACACACACACACACACACACACCTGTCTCACCACACAATTCACCATCACCTACATCACCTACAACTACAGCTGCCATTATGCATGCATTTGAACCAGATTTTTGAACCAAATTTTCATAAGAGAGAAAATTACATGAGGACACACTAAATTGTAAAATTGCAAATAAAAAATTTGGGGATGATATCTTATGTGTTATATATTTAGTACTATAGGTTAATAGAATGAAATCTAATAAAGATGTCCTCAATTTAATGCATTTAATTCTTTCTCTAGGTCTAAGAAGACTTCCAAATTTTGATTAGTTGGTTCCTTTCAAACATGTGTTCTAGAGTGATAATGTAAACAAGATTCTTTTTTGTGGCATCACTGCCCTGGTGGGAATAGGAGGCCCAGCCTTGTTCCTGGAGGGCTGCTGCTGGATTTGAACTGTCAACCCTGTGGGCTGCTGTCCCGACAAGAATTTTATTGCATCCAGTAACATGCATATTGCAGGGCTTTTCAGATTCAAGTTGGAGAACAGGAACATCGTTGGTGCTCAGTACTGATCTTACAAGAGAGCAAGTTAATCTAGGACATCATTATATAGTTCTGATTTAGCTGCTACATTGAACTTGCTATTTTGGTTCTCCTAAAAGGGAAGATTTGGACTTCAAACAAATTCAATCTTGCTCTCTGTTCTCAGGGTTCTTAGTATCAAAATACTCTAGCTGAACCTGTAGTGGTATTTCTAGTAAAAGTTAGACAATAAGGTCTGAAGTATGAGCCAAAAGACAATAAAACTAATATACATTTATTGGGAAGAACATGCTTCCTTCCACTAGATTAATTTTTCTTTATTTTCATTTAAATGCACATCTCATAACTTCATTTTTCTTCAAAGCAGTATATTTTGGGATTTTAAAAAATATTTTTCTTCCTCTAGTAAGATAGAACAGCATACATCTAGAACCTTTAAACTGCTTGCAAAAATCTTAGTAGATGCTACGTTTCCTGTTCATCACGTCAAGCTTTAAGAGCTACCATTATGTCTGCTTCTGCTTCTGTATCTTCCTTTATGTTTGTTTTCAATGTGCTTAAAGTGCTAATGACATTTATTGCTTTAGAGATTTATCAGATTAGCACCACTGTAACTGTTTATGGTGTTACATTTTACAAGATTCACTTAATATAATTTTAATTATCCCTGAAAAATGGCTTCTAGTCATAAAAGTATCTTAAAAATTACAAGCTAAAATCACCCTAAATTAAAAGTCAGGGCCTGTGCTGTTAATAATAATTTTATAAAATGAGAACATCACATGGTACAGTAGCTCAATATTGAAATGTTCATATTTTAAATAACAGGAATACATTGAGAAAGATAAAACTGCCAAATAAAGTAGATTATTTATGATACACATCTCAATAATATTGTAGAAGAATTACTGGTGTGACAATTCTGGGTTATTAACAATATGTGTTATTTCAGGAAATAAGATTTAGCCTTTAATCTTGGTGTTCTACCACCATATGGTGGCTACAAAATATTAGATTGTAATGGTGAAAAAAAGTTAAGAACCCATTGAATTCTAAGCAACATGAAAACTGCATTTGATGAATTATGAATCATCTACAAACAGATACTCAATAAAAGCATTAGATGATGATTATGTGGGAGAAATATTGCCAAAGAACTAAAGATGATATAGATATAGATATAAATATAGGAATAGATATAGATATGACCTAGATATAGAGAAATAGATATAGATATATAAAATATAAAGATCACATACACATATAAAATTCAAAAGCTCAATATCAGGTGATACTGTAAATAAAAGTACAAACTTTTATTGCATCCAAACTAATAAGAATTGGTATACTTATTACTTCACTAACCTACTATTTTACATGTTGCTTTCTTCCTAAACATGATATAACATCCCCACCATCACAATTTTGCTTATTTGCTGTCCTCCTTTCTTACTGCTTCCAACCATCTGTCAGTTTGTTGTAATGTTGTGGACTCTATGTTGCCATGTTGCTGGAACCATTTCATTCATGTGCTAGCTTAAGTCAATAGTTGGTTTCATGGATAAAATATAATATCCAAATATGAGATCTAACATAGTGCTGTTACTTCCAGGATGAAATATTCTATGAGTAGCCAGTCAGCTTTAATGAACTTTTGTTGGGGAGTGGGTTACTGCCAATAGATGTGACCCACTGGAAATGCTTGCTTTATTTTTGCTCCATCTGGACCTTGCAGCTGGCTTTTCTTCTATCCCTGGTTCTTTGATATTGAATCAGTGGCCTGCCAATGTTGTCTGCCAGTCATGAGTATCTTTGGAAACCTACCATCTTACCTGAATTATTTCATATTTACACCCAGAATCCTGCTCTTGGACCTGCTGATCTTTGGTTCATTAGAATTTGCAGCTCCACAAATCAGGAGAAGCTTCCAGCCTGACATGTGACCCATGGACTTGGAACCCGCTGGCATCTACAACTTTGTAAGTAATTTCCTTAATATAAAACTAGCTCTATTTGCATAGTAGTTCCATATTGAGCTTCTAACGATAAGATATGCAGTTTGAAACCACTAGTCACTCCACAGGAGAAGGACAAGATATTCAACTATCATAAAGAGTTATAGTCTGTATCCTATAGAGTTAAAACCTAGCCTGTCCTATAGGGTCACTATGAGGCAGCATCCACCAGATGGCAATGAGTCGGAGTTGGGTTTTGTTTTTGTCTATGCATAGAGAACATTCAATGGTTTTGCTTGCCCAGACAACCAGTCCATAACAACTAGCATTGCGAGTAGCAGCAGGTTAGGCAGGGTTCAATGGTGCTAAAAGAATACAGCTGAGTAGGAAGAAATGTTTGGCAATGTGCTTCCAAAATAACCAACACAGATATAACTAGGGTAAAATGTAACAGCTCATCCTTTGATTTCACTTTGGGCCCATTTTAAAGTTGCACTAGTTTTTAACATCTTCTGCTCTCTTTTCCTTTGAGGGTTTTCCCTCTTTTATTAATGTTGTTAACTTTTTGTTTCTTTTTTGTTGTTGTTTTTTGTTTCTGTATATCTTTCAGT
>PVJH01012898.1:0-62516 GCA_004026705.1 Nesogale talazaci | reverse complement strand
TGTGAGCAGTCTATAGTGATCTAGCATAAGAAATAAGTGCACTTCAAAAAAGAAGGCACTGAAACTTCTTTTAAATGAACTGCTTTGTCATAACTTATTTGTTGCTGATGGTATCATGCACCTGAAGCTTTCGTTGATGTTTTTAGGTGGGGTGCTGTGTGTCCCTGCGGGAGGGAGCCTCAGCCACCTGGCGTCGGGGTACCAGATACTCTCTGGCCCAGCGCCTGCTGAGGTGTCTGACTTAGCCCCTCGCTGCACGTCACTGAGCTCCATTGCTCTCTGCGATGAAGGGAAGCCTCGCTCTGCCCCTCTTTCTCCCGGGGGCCTGCAAGCTGCTTGCTGCGACCCCAACGCCTCTTGGCCAGAAGCCACTCTCATTTCTGGTTGCCATTGTATTCAGCAGGCTGACAAACTAAAATAGTTCTTTTCCCCCAAACACCTGGGGGATACTTTTCTGGGTAACCTGGTGGTCAGGACACTTGATGAGGTCTGGCGTCCACACCACACCTCTGGTGCTCTCCCCAGGACCCCTCGCTGAAGGCCCCTCTTACGAAGCCATTGACAATCTGGACCACCGCTTGAGTATATCCTGACCCTTCTCAGTCAGCCCTGCAAGAAACGTGTGGAATACAGTTAGGCAAACATGAACTTGCTAATAGTATATAGCAGTGGTTCTAAACCTGTGAGTCTTAATCTCTTTGGGTATTGAATCATCTTTTCACAGGGGTCACCCAATTTATGACAGTAGCAAATTTACAATGATGAAGTAGCAAAGAAAATAACGTTATGGCTGTGGGGAGGGGGCAACCACAACATGAGGAACTGTATCAAAGGATCGTGGCATGAAGAAGGTTGAGGACCACAGATATATAGGATCGATCTGGAAGAGCCTGAGATTTTTCTTAAATGAACAATTTGCAAACTGTTACACCTTTTCTTTTTTAATTAGAAGGTCATTTTATTGGGAGCTCATACATCTCTTATCACAATCCAACCCTCCATCCATTGTGTCAAGCACATTTGTACATTTGTTGCCATCATCGTTCTCAAAACAGAAAAGTGGGTGGAAGGAGACCAGACATTGTAACACATGACAAAATAATAGTAATTTATAATTTATCAAGGGTGCATGAGAAGAGGGAGGGATAAAATGAGGAGCTGATACCAAGGGCTCCGATAGAAAACAAATGTTTGGAAAACGATGGTGGTAACAAATGCACAAATGTGCTTGACACAATGGATGCCACAACCTTGCTTTTGGAACCCTGGAGGCACAGTGGCTGAACGCCTGACTACAAAAGGAAAGGTCACTGTCCTGGGAACCACTGGCTGCTCAACAGGAGAGACAGAGAGTCGTGCTTCCCTGAAGATCACAGTTTTGGGAACCCTATGGGGTTTCCAAGTCTATTGGGTCACTGTGAGTTCCGATTAATGTGATGGCAGTGGGCACTGGGAGTCTCTTTTCTGTCCTAGCAGGACAGAGTTGCATAGAAGAGATTATAGATAGAGTATGTAAGGAAATGATACATACAATAAACTACTATGGAATCTTTCTGCACCAAGACAGAAAGAGCCCCAGAAAATAACGCTAAGGAAAAAAGCAAAAATGCATAAAATATGCAGTATACTACTATTGTGTACAGTGGGGGTGGAAATAAAGCCTATTTTCTTAGTATGTACATTTGTAAACGCTTGAGAGGACACTTGCGTGACTAATTCCAGGTTGTCTATGGGAAACAGGAGGCAGTTAGGAGATGGGGACAGGAAAGATACTTCCATTGTGTACTCATATTATTTTTTAATATTTAGCCATTTAAATTTGAAATCTATTGAAAAATAACAACAAAAACAAAATTTTAAGACATCATGGTTAAGATACCAATGTGAGACAGAGTCTTAGACTTTAGTCAAGGAGTTCAAACTATTCTGTTGACCAAATTTGTGTGAAATGTGTTTTGTTTGGTCAATGAAGTATTGCACGAATTTCCTTAATTAGACTCCAATGAGACATGTCTTCTTCTACTCTTAATGGTGCAGTCCACTCCTCCTTCATCACCTTCAGCCTCTTCACATATGGAACAAACCTGCCATCGTCCTCAAGGCACCTGCATTTGTCATCTCTGCTGGTCCAAATTCCCACCCTTACCTTGCAGTCACACAAGTGCATTAACTTTTTCCAAGTCCGATATTCCTTTTGTGAATTTGTAATAATAATTGCCTGCCTTCCCTACTTGCTAAAGGTAGTTGGAGAAGGAATCCATAATTGTGGACATGTTTTGAACTAGTAATTTGAAGTAATCTTACCCAGAAGTCACTGTCCTACGAAGTAAAATGTCCTTCACAAAGAGTGAGGGGAACCCACTATCATCTAACTAAAACTAAGACCTACCCCATAGGACAGAGAAGAACTGTTCCTGTGGGTTTCAGAGGCTATAAATTGTTACAGGAATAGAGAGCCTCATCTTTTACCATGGAGAAGCTGGTGAGTTTGAACTGCTTTCCTTGGGGTGAGCAGCCCACTGTGTAGCCAGCCCCCTGCACCACCTGTCAATCAACAAAAATGCGATGTCGTTGGTTTGCCTTTATAACTTCTGTGTTTTGGTTAGGAAATATTTGTTCGGAGTCGGAGCCATTCTTACCACGGGCAAGGGATTCAGTCACTGACCATTTCATTGGACGGACAAGACATTCTAGTGAATGGGAAAAATGATGGCACTCTCGTTGCTCTAAAGTGGAAGTACGTATCATACATCGTCACCAGCTCCACCGGGCTTCGGCGATCAGGCCTCTCTTTCCCCCAACTGCTGAGGAGCATGAGGGATGAGAATAATTCTGAGTAGTTAGTAGATAACTCTAAAAGGCCATCCTTACCTCTAGCAACTTTGCTACTTGTTTGAGTACGTATAAACACATTTTACTAATTCGATTTTTGAATTAAATGATTTCATATGACATTATTTCGATTTTAGCATGGGTCTCCCAGCCATGGAGTCCATGTCTACTCACAGTGACCCTGTAGGACAGGGGAGAACCACACAACTGTTTACTGGACTGGAAAGACCAGACTTTCTCCTCCCACGGATCAGCTGGTGGTTTCAAACTGTCGAACTTGGGGATTGTAGCCCAACTTGTAACCACTATGTCACCAGGGCTCCCTCTGTTTAGACACAAATAAGTAAAATAAACAAATATTCCTCAACCATAAAGTCGATTGCTGAGAGGTAGAGAGCATAAAGGGTGCTCGTGACATGAAATAGACAGGCTGGACTTTCAAAGCTCCCTTTTTCATCTGCAGTGGAACACCCAACATTAATCTCTGGGGTCAATGTGCAATTCAGTAGAAGGCTTCAGTGGAGTCTTCTTGTGATTCAAACACAGAAAAGGGTCTGGCTCCACAGCATAACGAGCATGTTAGACATTGCTCAGATGCTTGTCTTGTGACAGTTTGAGTAGACTTTTACTCCAAAGTGTCATTTTAAGGCGCCATCATTTCACCCAATTTTTGCGTATGTCACTGAAGAAGATACTAACTTGTATCACATTCCTTAACCCACTGCCATCAAGTTGAACTGCCCCCCCCCATAAAGTTTCCACTCCTGTAACCCTCCTGGAGCATACACTCACGTCTGTCATGCAGAACAGCTAGTGGGTTTGAACTCCCGACTCTTTGAGTAACAACCAAGGCCTTAACCAATGTGCCCTCTGAGCTCCTCCCCTTGTTCTCAAGTCTTCATATATTAGGCAAACAAATAGCATCTTGTGTAACATCCTACAAATATCAGAGCTCTATTTATGAAGGTCAAGATATTTTGGTCCATTGGTAATTAAGTGCATGGATTTTGGTCGCAAAGCTGGGTTTGAAACTCTGGTCCAAGATTTACTAGTGTGTGACCTCATACATGCAACTTAAACTCAGGGCCAGGTGATTCAGACTCAGTGCCTCTATAGCACAGGATAGAACTGCCCCTTTGGGCTTCCAGACATTAAATCTTTTTGTAAAATAATTTTATTGGGGGTTCTTACAGTTATTGTAACATTCAATACATCATCTGTATCAAGCACATTTGCACACATGTTGCCACATTCATTTCCAAACATTTTCCACTTGAGCCCTTGGTATAAGCTTCTCCTTCCCCCTCCCCCCCTTTTTAAATGAATCATTTTATTGGGGACTCATACACCTCCCCTCACGATCCATACATACATCAATTGTATGCAGGCCTCATTTGCACACTTGCTGCCATCATCACTCTCAAAACTTCCTTCACCTAGGCCCCCAGTTCAAGCTCCCCATATTTCCCTTCCCCCTCCCCCCTTGAACCTTTAATAATTTATACATTGCTATTGCTTTTTCATATCATACCCTGTATAATGTGTCCCTACACTCACTCCCTGTTGGCCTTACCCCAGAGAGGAGGTTATATGCAGATCCCTGAAATTGGTTCCCCCTTTCTACTCCACCATCCCTCCGCCCTCCCGGTATCACCACTCCCATCACTAGTCCTGAGGGAACATCTAACCTAAATTTCCCATGTTTCCGACTCCAGTGTACATCCCCTGCTCTAGCCGGACTTGTCTTATAGAACTGGGATCATGATAGTGGGTGGGAGGAAGCATTTGAGAACTAGAGGAAAGATGCATATTTCATTATTACGACACTGTACTTTACAGACTTTAAATCTTACAGGGACAGAAAGCCTCATTTTTCTTTCATGGAGGGCCTGGTGGGTTTGAACTCTTAACCTTACCATGAGCCCAATGGGTAACCCACTACACCAACAGGTCTCTGATCCATGTAACTTAGCCAATGGCTTTCCTGTGTAATGACCCAAGTGGGGAAAGAGGAAAATGTTAGGTAAGGGCTTGGGGAAGGCTTATAGAGGTCAGCCCTGAGAGGTCAAGAGACTTGTTGTGTCCTGTCATCCAGGAAAAGGTTCACCTATAAGACACAGAGACCTCTGGGAGCTGCAAATGGTAGTTCAAGCCCACCGGTCACTTGAAGGGAGAAAGGCCAGCGTGTCTGCTTCCATAAAGATCTGCCGTCTCAGATGTCACTGTGAGCTGGAATGGACTAGCAGGAAATAGACAGGGTTTAGAGTTTTTGAGTGAGAAACCATCCTCATATTTCTTACTTTGTTAAAAAAATGGTTAGGTATATGGCAATAATAGGTCTAGATTGATCTTTTAAATTTGTGATTTTGTTGCCTATGTGTTTTCTTTTTATTAAACTAGGCGCTTTGCAGGCCACTTTGCGACTAGCAGTCTTGATCACTACCTGAAACTCTTATCTTCCCTGAACAACACCATAGAGGAGGAGAATGACTATATAAAATCCATGTCAAAAAAACCTTTGGACTTGGAACTGGAACGTGAAAAGACAGTTAAGTTCCGATGCAGTTTTCTTTTTCTTTTTCATCAAAATCGATACGCAACTTGCTGTTTACTTTAAGCTAATATTTAATAATGTTCTTCTTTACCAGGTATTCCATGATTTCCCAAAAGAGTTTGAACCACATCTGGGAATAAATATTCTGATTTTCTCAAAGCGATCACAAATAAGACACTTCAGGTGTCATCCAAGTCATAATACAAAGATCTGCCTGGGAGCAGGGACTATACTAACAATTCTGGTGCTTTGCTAAATAAATCTCTCTAGTACTTAAAAACAAACAAACGAATATACAAACACTGCCATGACATTGATTCCAACTCCTAGTGACCCCATAAGACAGCAGAATTGTCCCTTGGGTTTCCATGACTGTAACTCTGTAAGGGAGTAGACAGTCTCATCTTTCTCAGATTGGAAGGCTGGTGGTTTTGAACAACCGACCTTATGGTGAGCCTCTCAGTGGCATCACATTTATTATTTAGGAAGAGCCCCTGGACAAGGCAAACTGTTTCCCTGCTCACTGCTCATTCACAGCTCAGTGCAATACCTCCATCCAGAGATACTGCCGAAGCAAGACCTGGTGATGGACTTCAGGGCAAGAAATGTCTGTGAGACTCTCTGTAGCACGGTCCTGCACCGGCACACATCGGGTCACGAGGAGAGGGAGTCAACTCCATGAAGACTTGTCTGATTGTCATTATTTAGGATGACCCAGGCCAGCAAACAACATCCAGTCATCCCATTAACAAATATTCACTGGAAGCCCAACAGGGTGCTAGACTGTGGGGATCTAGCTGTGAATAAGATAGCACTGACATTCTAATAGGAAGATAAGACAATGACAAAGAAGTCACACACCGTCTTTATCTTTCTGGTCAAGTCATTCCTGGCCACGTGGGCACCTTTACAGGACGGGCTGGAGGCTGCATCACTCGGGGCCCAGGCACATTGTCATGTGGCCTCCCACGAGTTGATTTGTTTGATATGTGAATTTGACATCAATGAAACTTTTTTTAAAAAGAAAGAAAGGACAACAGAAACTGAAAGAAAAGAAGAAGACAACCTTAATTTTCGGTTAGGTCAAATCCAGCTGGCCTGGAGGAGGTACACTTATGGAAATGGGAAATGGAAATGCAGGGAACTCAGGACAGATGAACCCCTTGGGGCCAGTAGTAGGAGTGGAGCTACCGGATGGGTGCAGGAAAAGTGGGGTAGAGAGGGGAGCCAATTCAGGGATCTACACATAACCTCCTACTGGGGGAACAGACATTGGTGGAGAGAGCGAGGAGAGACATTGAGCAGTGTAAGATATGATAAAACAATAATTTATAGAATATTGAGGGTTGGTGGGGAGTGGGGAGCAAGGATGGAGGGCAAGGGATGGGAGGCTGATGTCAGGGGCTCAGGTAGAAAGGTGGAGGTTTGGAGAATGATGCCAACAGCAGGCATGCGGAGAAGCGTGGCATAATAGATGTGTTTATGTATTGTGAGAAAAGATGTATGAGCCCCCAATAAAATGATTAAAAATAAAAAAGCTAAAAATTAAAAAAAAAATTTAGTTAGGTCTTCATGGAAGAGTGAATGGCTACCAAACAAAGGACCAAGGCAGGACACCTTCTGGAGATCCCCAGAAGAGTTTCAGGGACCAACATAGATTGAGAAGAAGCAGACAGTGAGGTCAGAGGGCACTAAGGAAATTGAGACACCCCAAACTTTTTCCAGACATTTTGTTGCAAAGGGAGCCTAGGATACTTAAGGAGAATGTGAGGTTCGATTAAGAATTATTTTCTTATGTCAGGAAAATCCAGATAATGCTTGGATCTGGTAGAAATGAAAGTGGCAGAGGAAGATGGGGCCATACGCATACAGCTCTGAGAAGGTGGGAAAGATTGGATCCTAAGCACAAATGGGGCAAAGGAATCATATTTTGATGAGCAAGGCCACCTGCTTCACTTTCAAGAAGAAAGTGGTTTGGTGACTGCTTGAACTGTGGTCATCTCTATTTGCACTGTCAAAAATGTGGCAAGGTTATTATCCAAGAGGGGTCGGGGTCGGATAGCAGGCAAGAAGGCAAATGATGATTTTTGGAGAGAGTAGAGTGAACATATGTGAGAACTGTATGCTTCCCAGCATTATAAGGTGCCTGTTTAAGATCAGTCAGGTAACTGTATCCCCATTTTCAAGGACCATTTCTCATCTCTAATTAGTACTCCCTTTAACACTCAGAAGTATCCCAGTTTGGACAACAAATTATGTGGCTGCCAAGTTCATGGCCATGAATTGAATACCTGTGAGAAGAGCTTGCCTGTAGTCACATTTATGGGCCTAATACAAGCAAATAGAAGGTGGCTTGTTGAGTTTGACAAAATTTAGGGCCTTGCTAACTTGGATTTGGGCTCTGATAAGTCGTGTGTGTGTGTGTGTGTGTGTGTGTGTGTGTGTGTGAGAGAGAGAGAGGGGGGGGAGGGGCAGGGAGAGAAGAGGAGAAGAGAGGAGAGGGATTATGTTTAAGGTGGGAGGTGGCAGGTCAAAGGATTACTGTCTCTGAGTCAGAAAATTTACTTGCTGGAGGAGGCATTCTATGGAACAGGAGGTTGTAGACAAAACAAAATGGTAGCACAGAATTGAGAATATGGCCCACAGGAATGACTGGTTACAAGGACATGTCCATAGGTCATTGTTATATTTTCCTAAATGTGTTAACTCTGGACAAAAAATAGGAAACTGTCCCAAACTATTTGCATCACTGATGGATTTATACTTTATACAAGGAAAACTTGAGTTGTTTATACTTTATACAAGGTTGTGCCTTCACCATCCAACCAGACTTAGGCCCAAGGTCTGCATATTCAAGGCCAGAATGCCAATGTGGAGATGAATGGTGTAACAACCATTAAGTATGTCAAGTATGTCGGTGCATGTAGCCTCATGCCAAAGGAGTTTAATTGCTATCAAGAAATCTACAATTTAGATCCAATGATCTACATGAAGGGCTGACTGATAAGAATGAAATGAACAAAACATCTGTTGTTATTTGTTTGCTTGAAACCAACTTGTATCTCCCAAAAGAATCCAACTTTACTTCAGCTTTATTTTTCCTCCTTTAATAGTCACTCTGGTTAATAATTAGATTTTATGATTAAAGAGTCTGGAGCACTTCCAAGTCTGTTTCTCTGTCTTTTCAATTTAATTTTTTATTTTCTCTCTCTATATATATATGTCTATGTATACAGACACTTTGTGGAATATAATACATACAAAGAAATGCATATTCTATAGAGTTGGCACACCCACTCCCATCAAATCAGTGACAGTATTCAATTAGAACTCTTGTATATGTGTCCTTTTAAAATTTCTTTCCCTAGCCTTCCTCCCTCCTTCACTGTCCAATCCTTTCTCTCGTCCTGCCCCCTTCCCTGACCCTGGCTTCTTCATAGTCTTTAAAGTCTTATACTTTGGTATGAAAACCATTTTTATTTTTCTTCTTTATAGTGTCATAAAATATTTATCTTTATGAGGTTGACTAACTTTGCTGAGCATAATGTTCCATAATTCTGTCCCTGGCTTAAGGTGTTTGAAATACTTGTCACTTTTTTTTTAAGAATGCATAATATTACATTGTATGAATGTACCAGAGTTTCTTTATCCATTCTTCTGTAGTTGAGGGTTTTTTTAATTGTTTCCATCTTTGAGCTATATAGACATTGCTGCAATAAACATAGGTGTGTAGGTTTGTGTTTCGTTCTTTCTTTCTTTAGGATTTATACAAACTACAGAGATTGCAGAGTCATAAGGAATTTGTATTTGTATTTGATTAAGGAAGCACTATACTGACTTCCATAATGGTTGTACAATTCTATAACCCTACCAGCAATGTATGAGAATTCAGATCTCTCCACATCTTCCCTATCGTTTATTATTTTTGTTTTTTTTAATTTTGCTAAGAGTGCCAGTGTGAGATGGTAACTGACTGTCTTGGTTTGTATTTCTCTTATGGCTAATGAACATGAGCATTTATTCATGTGATTGTTGGCTGTCTAGATGTCATCTTTAGTAAAGTGTTTATTATGGCTTGTTCCTACTTTCTATTGGGTTATTTGTGTTTTTCTTATTAAGGTGTTGTAGTTTTCCACAGATTTTTATAAAAGCATCCCTTTATCTGATATATCATTGCTAAATATATTTTCCCAATCTGTGGGTTCTCTATTCTTTTGATGAAGTCTTTTGATGGATATAACTGTCACATTTTTTGAAGGTCACAGTCTTCTATGGTGTAGATATTTTTCATTATGTTTGGTAGTGTATTTATGCTGTGTATCAGGGATCTTAAAACCCTAATTTAAAAAATTATGGTCTTTATGGGTCTAGGATTTATATTTAGGTATTTAACACATCTTGCATTCAGTTTTGTACATGATGTGAGGTATGGGTCCTGTTTCATCCTTTTTCAGGTGAAGATATAATTTTTCTAGTACTATTTATTGAAAAGGACTCTTCCTCACGTAAGAGTCCTTTATCTGTAGGTGCTTGGTCATACTCCTAGTTTCTCAATTCTAGTCTTTTGGTCTCCATGTCTATCATTGTACCAGTATCAAATGTTTTGATTACTATGGCTTTATAATAGGTTTTAAAATCTAGGAGTTAAAGGTCTCCTGCTTTTTGTTTTTAAATATACTTTGCTTATCCTGGATTTCTTTCCTTGCCATATAACATTGGTGAGTAATTTTTTTCATTTCTTTGAAGAATTGTACTGGGATTTAGACTGAAATTGCATTGAATTTATAAAATGTTTTTGTAACGTTGACATTTTCACTATATTTAGTCTTCCTATCTAGGAGTATGGAACACTCTTGACTGTGTAAGTCTCTTGATTTCTTGTAGAATTCTTTTATAGCTCTCTTTGTATAAGTTTTTTATTTCTCTGCAAGATTTATTCCTAGATATCTTTTGGGTTGTTATTATAAATAATATTGTTCTTTTAATTTCCTTTTCACTGTCATCTTCTTTAATATGCAAGAATTCAATTGAGTTTTCTTCTTGTTCAATTTGCATGCCTTTAATACAGTGGTTCTCAACCTTCCTAATGCTGCAACCCTCTAATACATTTCCTCATGTTGTGGTGACACCCCTAACCATAAAATTCTTTTTGTTGCTACTTCATAACGGTAATTTTGCTACTGTTATGAATCAGGTGAACCCCATGAAAGGGTTGTTTGACCCCCAAAGAGTTGTGATTCACAGGTTGAAAACCGCTGCTCTGATAGCTTTTTGATGTCTTGTAGTTCTGGCTAAGATTTTCAGAAGTATAGTAAATATGAGTACTGATAAAGAGTAACCCTGTCTGGTTTCAGTTTGAAGGTGGAATATTTTCCACTATTTCCAAGAGTGAGATGCCTGCCACTGGTTTCGCATACAGAACCTTTATTTTATTGAGGAATTTCCCCTCTAGCATTGATTGATATAATCATATGTTCTTAGCCTTTGTTTTGTTTATGTGATGGATTACATTGAGTGTTTTTCTAATACTAAAGCATTCTTGTATACCTGGTATGAATTACACTGATCATGATGTATGCTTTTTTTTTTCAAGATAATTTTATTGGGGGCTCTTACAGCTCTTGTAACAATCCATATATCAATTGTATCAAGAATATTTGTACCTATGTTACCATCATTGTTTTACATTTATTTTCAATTGACGCCCTTGTTATCAGTTCCTATTTTCCCCTTTCCTCCACTCCCACCTGCCATGATGTATTTTTTATGCTTTGTAGAATTCTTAATAAATCATCTTGAATTTTTAGGCAAAATATTTGCTATTATAATAGAAAAGTGCAAAAACTACAAAGAGATCTAAGGTGGTTCCATGGAATAGGTCAGGAGTAGGAGAATTTGATGACTTTTAGGGTAAATTTTAAAATTGTCTTTTCTTCTAAGGAATTTCAAGTAGACATGCACTTAAACATTGAGTCCTCACAAGAGGAAATGGCCTCAGCTCAAGACATAAAAAAATTGTCCTGGATGCAAACAAAAAGCGAAGAGGTAAATCCAACATGGGATGTGCTTGGAATAATGTTCTGCGGGTGCGCCACTCAGATTGGTTTCCTATGGGTTTAGCCTGATGACATACTGCTTTCCTTTTGGCAACTATTCACTGCTCAAGTGTTCATGACTTAATTATTTTCTTCCGTTGACCCTATAGTTAGCATTCTGTTCAAGTTTTCCAGTGGTCACAGAAATATAGTAACTAGTAGATTTATGCAGGGGTTTACAGTGATTTTGCCTTTATTATGCCTTCACATCAGCACTTAAAAAATAAATCTATCTATTGAGAGGCGGTACCTATCACTCTACCCAATGTATTGGTTCTCTTAATTTAAGTGATATTTTTGCATCATTCCAGGCCATTAAAGAAGAGGTTAACCAGTTTTCCAAGAAAAGGAGAGACATTAAAAAAGGAATCAAAGCACTTGCTCAGACGGTCGGTAGTAGGGTTTTATATACTAGTACATTTGGCTATAGTTCTAAAATGACTGTTGGAAATTTGTTTTGTTCAAGATAATCTGAAGAACTATCTTTCTTTCTGTAAGCGCAGTTTCTGGGGAATTTTCATAGGGTACAATTTTTAACACCTCTCACTATATATAAGAAAGTGATTTTCTTGTTCTGTTTTTCTCCAATGTGTTATGTCTCATTTAATTTTAATTAAAAAAATTAAAACAGATCATTACATCATTCTATAGAGCCATTGAGTGCGTTCAGATCTCTACCCTTCCAGTTAGCAGCTGTGGGCATAGGTGTCTGTTTTTGCCACCAAGGATCCTGTATTACAGTTCCATTATTCTGTCTTCCTAGAAATATTTAATTTTCTTGGCTTTGCATTAAACTTTTTTTAGTGTCTACTACTTTTTCAAATCCTCTCTAGGCACTGGGAAACCTTTTCAATACACTCAACTGAGATAATATTGCTCCGTGCATTTCCCCCCTAGAAACCTCTGCTCTTGAGCAATCGGAATTGTGCTCTCCCGACCAGGAGCACAACTACTGTCCTAAGGATTTTTCCTCAAGCTCCCAGAAACCCCTGAGTCAGACCCTTATCTATTCTTTTTCTTCTTCTGCTTTACATTGTAGTTTGTGTGATCATTTACAGAACAAATCTGTTTTCCATGGAACGATATATACACATTTTGTTTCATGATATTGGTTCAATCTTCTCAATGTAGCAACACTCTACCCACTTCCTCCTTGGGGTCCTATTTTCTAGTTGTCTTTCTTTCTTTGTCCTTTCCTGACTTCTCACCTTTGTTTGGGGGCAAATACTGTGCTTTTGATCTCCTGTGGTTGATTGTCCTGAGGAGTACATTCCTTCCTACTTTTATTAATTGCTTTATAGGCCTATTATTTGGCTGCAAGTTGATCCCCAGGCGTGGGTTCAGTTCCAGGCATAAATGATAGCTAGAAACTACAGTCTTTTGGGTCCACCAGTCTCTATCAGACCAGTGATTCTGGTCTTTTTTCTTTTTAATATTTTAAAAAGTCAGAACATTTGTTCCAATAACCACAGTAACTCTACAAACTCATTCTTTACTCAGTAGTTACATGCAGATAAGCAAAATGAACTTAATGTTTACTCAGTAGTTACACGTCGATGAACAAAACATCTATTTTTTAAAATTGTTTAATGAGTCACGAGAAACCCCTTTCTCTAAAGTTTAATTCTTTGGTTGTTGCTGCTCTCTCCTGTTTTAAAATTCAGGTTGCAAGTATGATGAAAGAAAATGAAAGCTTACCCTTTGTTGCAAAATTAGAACAGAAAGAATTCAGCCTGGATCTTGAAGAGTTGGAAAGGCTTCATGATGAAAGTGAGGAAGAAATAGCAAAGGTATGGATGGTCAAGTTTAAATGGTGTATCATAATGCTATAGCGAGAGAAGTAAAAGACAACAGGAACGAGTCCTTTTCTAGAATAATGCAGATAAAGCAAAAAGTTTTCTAGCAAAATGTAAACAAAGCCAAGTCAGGATACACACACAGAGTGGGTGAATCATTGAATTTAAATGAGAAGGGAAAGGAAGTCATCTAATCCAACAAGTTTTTTTTTCTGTTACTCCAAGTCAACATCTGCTACCCTTTATATGAAGAGTGTTAGAAATCTCTTCTGCTACCCCATGCCAACTTTGAATGCTTCTGCTTATAGACAGTTCATTGCAACACACACACACACACACAACCCCACACACATGCCTTCTTTCTCTTTCTCACCCTCTCCCTGTCCATCCTTCTGTATCTCCCCTATCTCCCTTCCTCACAAATTGACTGGAATTGGGTCGTCAGTGCTCAATATGTCAAGAGGACTCTGGAGATGGTCTCTAGGGCCAGGGGGGTATATATACTCAAGGCCATACTTTGGCGCTTTGTAAACTTGTTTTAAAATTTTGTGTTGCTGATAGTAATGGTGATGTTGAATATTCGTCTTTTTAAGATTGAGTTTGCTAAGCATAGTAGTCTCCAGTTTTGCCCTTGTGGTGTTTAAGAGCGTTATCTTTTTTTTTTTTTATCAATATACGGAATTCCATAGTATGAATGTGCCAGAGCTTATCCATTCCTCCATAGTTGGGGTTTAGGGTTGTTTCCATGTTTTTGTTTTTGTTGTGATGTATGAACCACATTTCTTCAGCTTCAACATGAACTTTCATTTTTTTACTATGTGTCTGAAATGAACTTGTTTGTCACTGATGACTCCAAATCCACGTTCAATTTTGGTTTTCCTTGTTTCTTAGACACTCAGACCAATATTGAGATCTGTGGAGTAAAGAATCTGGAGGGGGTGGTTTTATGGAGAAATTTTTATGTTGTTTTTCCTGTTAAACCCAACATTTTTGCTCCCCCCCAATTCTTCCCTCTCCCATTCTTGACCCCTATCCCTGGTCTCCTCATAGTCATCAAAGTCTTGTTTTTTGAAATGTAAACCACATTTCTTCTTAGTTTTGCTTATAATAATGATGATGCTGAGTATTCATCGTTTAAAGATTGAGTTTGCTAAGCATGGTATTCTCTAGTTTTGTCCTTATGGTGTTTAAGAGCCTTCACATTATTTTTGATGGATACACAAAATTTCACAATATGAGTGTACCAGAGCTTATCCATTCCTCTATATTTGGGGCTTGGTGTCATTTCCATGTGTTTTTCTATTGTGCAAAATACTGCAATAAACTTAGGTGTACATGTGTCCATTCATGTTATATTCTTAATTTCTTTAGGTTATATAACCAGTAGAGAGATTGCTGGACCAAAAGGTAGCTGGTTTAGCATTTGTTTCAGGAGGTACCATACTGATTTCCATAAGGGTTTTACAAGGCAACAGTCCCACTAACAATGTATCTCTCCACATCCTCTTCAATATTTTTAATTTTCTATTTTATTGAATTTTGTCAAAAGTGTCAATGTAAGTTTTATCTTATTGCTTTAATTTGTAGTTCCCTTATTGCTAATGATCATGACATCTCTTCAATTGATTGTTGGCTGTATGTTGTCTGTGGTAAATTGTATATTTATAACTTGAGCCCATTTTTTAAATTGGTTTATTAGTATTTTCTTGTAAGGATGTTGTAGTTTCCTATGTATTTTGGCCATTAACCCTTTTTCTGATGTATTATTACTGAATATGTTTTTCCTGATCAAGCTTCTTTGCTAACTCTTTTGATGAAGTCTTGTTGTGCATAAATGTCATATTTTAGTAGATCTCAGTTATTTCATTTTGTCTTCGGTAATGTGGATAGTTTCACTGTGTTCAGTAATATCTTTATGTCTTATATTAGAGTCCTTAGGATTGCCCTTATTTTTTCATTTATGGTGTAATAACTGTGGTTTTTTTATTTAGGTCTTTGATACCTCTTGAGTTTGTTTTTATACATGGTGTGGGATCTGGATCTTGTTTCGTTATTTTTCAGGTGAAGATCCAGTTTTTCTAGCACTATTGGTTGAAAAAGGTCTTTCTTGCCATTTAATGTGTTTCAGTACTTTATAAAAAAGTAGGTGTCTATAGGTACTTGGTTGTATTTCTGAGTTTTCAATTCTAATCTATTGGTCTTCATATGCATCATTGTACCAGTACCAGACTGTTTTGATTACTGGGACTAGAGAATAGGCTTTAAGGTTTAGTAGTGAAAGGTCTCCTATTTTATTTTTATTTTTAATAGTGTTTTATTTGTCCTAGGTTTCTTTCCTTTCCATATAAAGTTGGCAGATAATTTTTTTTCACTTCTTTGAAAAGCTGTGGTAGGATTTGAATCAGAGTTGCATTGAATTTGTCAAAAAATTTTGGTTGTATTGACATTTTCACAAATTTAGTCTGCCTATCCAGCAACATAATAATTTGTTACATTTGTCTAAGTTTCTTTAGGTTTCTTGAAGGAGTATTTTGTAGTTTTCTTTGTATAAATTTTCCGTTTCTCTGATAAAATTTATCAAAAATATTTTGCCTTTGATGTAGTTTTTGTGAAAGGTATTGTCCGTTGATACATTTTTCAGTATCATCATCCTTAATATTCCAGAATCCAACTGACTGTATGTTGAAATTATAACCTATGTCACCAGATTTTTCCCTGTTTTTTAATTATCATTTTATTTGTAGCTCATACAACTCTTATCACACTCAATACACGCATCCATGTGTCAAGCACATCTGTACATTTGTTGTCATCATCATTCTCAAAACACTTGCTTTCCACTTGAGCCCTTGATATCAGCTCCTCATTTTTTCCCATCCCTTCCAACTCTCCCCTCCCTCATGAATCCTTGATACTTTATAAATTATTATTTTGTAATATCTTATACTATCTGACATCTCTCTTTACCCACCTCTCTCTTGTCCATCCCCCAGGAAGGAGGTTATATGTAGATTCTTGTAATTAGTTCCCCCTTTCTACCCACCCTCTCTCCACCTTCCCGGCACTGGTCCAAGAATGATCTGTTCTGATTTCCCTCTGTTCCCAGCTCCAATCTATACCAGTGTATATCTTCTGATCCAGCCGGATCTGCAAGGTAAAACTGGGGGGGGGGGGGGGAGGAGCATTTAGGAAGTAGAGGAAAGTTACATATTCCATCATCTCTACATTGCACCCTCACTGGCTCATCTTCTTTCTATGACCCTTTCCAGTTGCTTACAGATGGGCTTTGGGTTCCCAATCTACACTCCCTCTCCTTCACAATGATATGATTTTTTTGTTCTTTGATGCCTGATACCTTATTCCTTTGACATCTCGAGCACAGGCTAGTGTGCTTCTGCCATGACTTTTTGCTTCTGAGCTTGTTTACTTTTAAACCTTTAAGACCCCAAACACTACATCTTTTGATAGCTGGACACCATCAGCTTTCTTCACCACTTTTGCTTATGCACCTATTTGTCTTTAACGATCATATTGGGAAGGTGAGCACACAATGAGTCAGCAAATTTTTTAATTAGTTCAAGCCATTATTTTAATTGAATCTTTGGGGCTTCTATATATAGGATTGTGTCTTCAAATAAAGAGATTTTTTATTTCTTCTATGTGGTTACCTTTAATTTCTTTTGATATCTTATGGCTCTAGCTAAAACTTCCAGAAGTATGTTAAATAAAAGTGGTGATAAAAGTCAACCTTGCCTAGTTTCCATTTGAAGAGGAAGTAATTTAAATTTCTCTCCATTCAGATAGATGTAGACTATTGATTTCATATTATTATGTTGACAAATTTCCCTTCTCTACCTATTATGTTGAGTGTTTTTATCAGGAATAGATGTTGATGTTTATCAAATGCTTTTTCCTACATTGATTGACATAATCATATGGTTCATCCCTTTATTTTGTTTATGTGATGAATTACATTGATTGTTTTTCTTATATTAAAACATCCTTGCATATTTGGCATGAACCTCACTTAATTTGTAGTATGTTATATTTTTGATGCTTAGTTGAATTCTGTTAGATAATATTTTTTATTGAAGATCTTGGCATCTATAGTCATTAGAGATATTGATCTGTAGCTATTCATTCTGGTGATGTATTTGCTTGGTTTAAGTATCATTTACAGTTGCTTCATAAAACAAGTTTGATTACATATTGTTCATTTTTATATTATGGGATAGTTTATATAATATTGATATTAGGTCTTTTTTATGTGTTTGATAGAATTCCCCAATGAAACCATTGAGCCAGATTTTTTATGTTAAAACCATTGACCCAGATTTTTTGGTGTTTGGAGTTTTTTAATGACTAGATCTATTTTTTCTTGTATTATAGGCTTGTTGAAATTTTCTACATCATCCTGTGTTAAGTTAGACAAATAGTGCATTTCTAGAAATGTATCCATTTCTTCTGGGTTTTCAAATTTGTTGAAATGCAGTTTTTCATAACACTGTGTGATTATTTTTTTTATCTTATTTTGTTCTGTTGTGATATCATCTGTTTAATTCTTATTTGTACACACACACACCCCCCCCCCCGATTCTTTTCCTGTGTTAGGCTTGCCAATAGTTTATTAATTTTGTTACCTTTTTCAAAGACCCAACTCGTTGTGTCTAGGTGATTACCTACAGTTTTAAATTTTTTTCTTATTCATCTTTTTCTGCCCTAGTCTTTATTTATTTTTCTGTCAGTATATGATGGTCTGTCGTGGTGAATTTTTTTCCAATTGTTGTTGATGTGTTCATGTGTTTCTTTTAATTCTTTCTGCTTCACTGATGTGTGCAGATATTGCTATAAACTGCCTACTGCATGCTCCTTTTGCCATGTTTCAAACGTTCTGAGATATTGCATTTTTGTTCTCACTTGTTTCAAGGAATCTTTTCATTGTGTCTTTTATTTCTTCAATTACCCAGTGGTTCTTGAGTAAAATGTCATTCAATTTTCATGTTTTGAGATCTTGAAAGCTGAACATTCTTTGGTTGATTTCTAATCTTGCAGTGTTATGATCTGAAAAGATGGAGTGTATTATCTTAATATTTTTTAAAATTTATTGATGCTCGCTTTATAACCTAAAATAGGTTATATTTGAGAATAGCTTCTGTGAGTGCTGGAGAAGAAAGTGAAATGAATTTTTGTCAAGTGAAATGTTCTGTGTATCGGGCTGAGCCCCGGTGGCGTCGTGGTGGTGCGCGGGACTGCGGCCCACTGGGATGGAGGTTCAATTCCAGCTCCACAGGAGCAAAGTCTGGGCCTCCTACTCCCACCACCTGAGGGCAGTGATGCCCCCCCCCCAAAAAAAAGAAATGTTCTGTGTATCTATGAGAACAAGTAGATTGATTGTGTTAATTTAGTATTTTTGCTGATTTTCTTTCTAGCTAATCAGCATGTAGTTGAAAGTGATATATTGAAATCTAATATTATCACATTATGATCTATTTGTCTATTCATTTCTATAAAAATTTGATTAGTGTATTTTGGTGGTCTTTCATTTGGTGTGTACACATTATGTCATGGTTTCTTCTTCAATTAAAGTTTTCATAATTATATTGTGACCCTCTTTGTCTCTCATTATGTCATTAACTTTAATTTCAATTTTGTCTGAGATTGATATTCTTAGTCCTGCTTTCTTTAGACTGTTAGTAGCATGATATACTTTTCTTATCCTTTGATGTTTAATTATTTGCTGACTCTGCCCCTGTTGAGGCTAGACTGGTGTGGAATCATCTGGCCTCCTTTGACTATCCAGGTTTCACAGCAGGTGTATGGGGATAACTCTGCATTCATGGTTAAACATAAAAAAAAACAAATGAACTCATAATGACACCAGAGCTCAGAGACAGAAATTGCTCTCCACACACTTGTGGGGTCAGGAGGAATAGCCCAAGTAACTGCACCACACACAAATGCGAGCCCAAAGGAGCGCCTGGAGGAGGGAAGGTTCACTGATCTTCTCAAGATTGAGGTCACAGGTGGTCTCCAGTTTGAAGGGAAAAATAGATAAAGAGAGGAAACATGTGCCATAATTCAAGAACTCAGATGTGCTTTGAAAGAACATGCCAACAAGTTGATTGAAAAGTTAGAAATAATACAGTGACTTCAAATAGAAATTCAAAAGGTAAATATCAAAATACTAGAACTTCACAGCATTGTGAAAGAACAAAACAACAAGATACCAATATGAGAACCAAGAATCAGTGATCTTGAAGATGAATCTTTCCAGAACAAAATACAAGACACTCAGGTTATAAAAATGACAAAACAAGCAAAACAAACAAACAAACCCAGAAGATAATCTAAAATTTCTATGGACACCATCAAAAGGATAACATACATGGAATAAACATCCCGTAACAGAAAAAATAAATAACAGTTACTGAGAAAATAGTCAGTGAAATATTAAGGGAGAACTTTTATACCATCATATCAGAACATAAAATAACTATGCACCAAGTCCGTAGAACACCAAATGGAAACAACCTAAAAAAAAAAAAAAGGAAATCACCTCAACATATAATAATTAAAATCTATCATATTAAGGATAAAGAAGCAATCCTGAAAGCTGCATGGCAAAAAAAGAACACTTATATAGAAAGTTCAAGCTATCAGGATAAGTGCAGATTTTTCCACTGATGCAATTCAGGCAACAAGCCAGGGAATGATATATTCAAAATACTAAAAGAAAAAAAAATGCCATGTAAGAATACTATATGCAGCAAAATTATCCCTGAAATATGCAGGAGAAATAAAGACATTTACAGACAAGGAAAAGCTACAGGAATTTATAAAAACAAAACCACCTTTATGAAAAAGTAACAAAAGGAGTTTTATGGAGAGAAAATCTGTAACAACAACCAAACAGCAACCTAAAAATAATGGAAAATAAATCATCCTGAAGAAAACATTCTACTGAAGCAATATTCACTGGGAAATAGAACTAAATTAATTAAAACAAGGAATTGTAGACAACAATTGCTATAACAATAAAAATAGATAAATACTTTAAAAAGAGCAGAGGGAACAGGGCAGACACTACGTACTTGAATGGAGAAGATATCGAGCACTCCCAAAATACAAACTCTTTGAAATCAGAAAGAAAACCCAAAACACAACCTAGGAAGAAAAAATTAAAGCTTCAACAAAACAAGATGAAATCCTATCAGCAAGACAATAAGATAAGATTAAAGACCAAACACAGTAAAGAGAGTAACAAGATAAATACCAATGGAAGCACAGTATGAAAAAATTAAAATCAATAATACTATTAAAAAACACACACTAGAATGACATCAACAAAGCCATATTTAGTAAGAACAACACTGACTCTAACTCGACTTAATTCACCTGTTAAAAGCCAAAGACTAATAAAATGGGTAAAATATAGAAACCTTTCATATGCAGTCTACAAGACGTGCACCTTAGCTATGAAAATGTGTATTAGCAATTAGTGATCTATTCTGGCCCAAGCCTTGTTCTGACTGATGATAGTGAATAGGGCTGACTTGGGGTTTCAAGGCTGTAAACCTTCATCCTTCTCTCATGGAGCAGCCCATAAGGTGAAACAATCGACCTTTTGCTCAGCAGACATGTATCTTCATCCCAAGACTGGGATTCTGCCTTCCTTGCAGGCATACCAATATTATCTCATCGCTGAGAGTGATGCACTTTGGAATGTTCTTTTGGGAGGGAGGGGTGCATCACTGCTCTGGTGGAAGTAGGAAGCTGCTGCTGGATTTGAACTGCCAACCCTGTGGGCTGCAGTCCTGCACGCAACCACTACGCCCCTGGGGCGTAGCCTTGGAATGTTCTTTTTGATAACGAATGAGACACCATTCCTCTGCGGTTTTTCACTTGGCTGCCCAGTCCAAAATGGCTATGCTAGTGCCTTTCAGCTCACTAATGCCTAAACACATGGAGCTTCAAGCCTTCGGCTGCCTTTTGGAAAATTTCCAGTTTTCCTAGATATGTACTTCATGCATTTCCTGATTACTCATGGCTGTTGACAGCTGTTTCTTTTCATTTTGAGTCATGCCATATCAACAAAGGGAGGTCCTAAAAGCGTTACTGAATTCACAGTGGTCATCAAGGTCAACTCTACTCTGTGGAGGCAATTGTTCCCCCTGACTTGTTCCCCCTGATGTGCTGTCAAGTCCACTCTAACTTATATCACCCCTGCCGGGCAGAGTTGTGAATTAATCTGAAAACTGATATTGTTAGTTTAGGAAGTCACACTTCTTTTCTCTTTTTTTTTTTTTACTTTTCTCTTCATCCATGATCTCCAAGATAAAAAAAGACGGCGAGATGGCCAATCTAGCCAAGAGCTATTTGGCTCACCTGATCAAAGGGGAATGCTGGAATTCAATGACCGTGAAAGGCCGTTCTCTTAAGGTGACATATATATATATATGTATATATATATACATAGATACATAGATAGATAGGTAGGTAGGTAGGTAGACAGATAGATAGGTAGGTAGATAATTTCTAGACAAATGTGGACTGATGAGAATTTTCCATGCAGATCTCATGACAAAATATATATGTGTCACAAAATCCATGCCTAGCAAAGAACTTAAAGCTGACCTTTTCCTATTCGGAGGTGTACAAGCGTCCATTAGGACCGGCCCCTGTCTCTTGCCCTTCCGCTTTCCTCTTTGCTTACCCTCTAGGTCCCCGTTAGGCAGCGGTTCTCAACATTTGCCTTTGCAGCCCTTTTCTTCTTTCCTCTGTCCTGGGGCCTTCATTCCCACTATTTCAAAAGACCACCTCCCTCCTATGTCACGTAGATTAAAATCTGGACGTCACTGCCTTCTTGTTTCCATCTGTGCTTGCCTTCACAACTGCTCAAGGGCTTTTGTGTTGTCCCTCCTCCCTCTTCTGGTAACATGGCCCAAAGTCTTGGTTGATGCCAGTGGTCCCAGAGAAACTCTTAACAGCACCTCTCCCCCATTCACACATGCTGCTCTTTGGATAAGGAAGCGTATGTCAATGCAACTTAACATGCCTGAGTCTTGCTGTACAAGAAAGTGTCTCAGCAGCACCTTCAGGGCTCAGTCACTCTGGGCTGGGAAAGGAGGCTGTCCTCAGCATGGTAAGATGTTCAGGGCACCAGTAGAACCTCCTCACCTCACTCGTGATGCTCAAGAATGTCTCCAGACATTGCCACATGTCCCCAAGTGGCAAAATAAATCCATCGCCATCAAGTCATAGCAACTCTGTGAGACAGAATAGAACTGCCTAGGTTGTAAATATTTACAGACGCACACGGCTACATCTTTCTCCCACAGAGAAACTGGTGGGCTCCATCTGCTGACTCTGTGGTTGGCACTGCCCCACCAGGTCCCAAGAGCCCAATAGCAAGAACCACTGTTCTTGAAATGCATTCTTCACCCAAGCAATTCAAGTACAAGCTTTGTATCCAAAGATTACACCGATACAGCCTCTACCAAGACAGTAGTTGCCCTTTACTGATGGGGGACGTGTTCCAAGGCCCTTAGTGGATGCCGAAAACCAAGGATAGCACCAATCCCTACATATAGGACATAGGTTTTACCATATGTACACACTTATGATAAAGTTGAATTTATAAATTGGATGTGCAACAATAACAAATGATAGGCGGAGCCATTGTTAAATAAAATAAGGGTTACTTGAACACAAGCCACTTTGATGGGACAGCACTCGATCTGATAGTAGAGATGGTTACTCGGTGAAGCATGGGTATGCCAGGCAAGGCCTGATTGCCAGCCCAAGTGGGATGGAACAAGGTTTCATCCTGCTACCCAGAAGAGCATGCGATTTGAACCTTACAAAGTGTTTAAACGCTGAAAATGTCCATGTATATTTCAGACCACGGATAGCTATCAATACAGAATTGCGGGCGGGGGAACTGCTATATTCATGGGATATATTGATTTCTTTTGAAGAGTTTCTCTGGACAATCTCACTTGTGGAAGACAGTCTACTTGTGGTATTAAATGGAATAGGGGAAACATGCCCGGCTGCACTAAACATTTACTTCATCTTTCTCTTTTGTCCCTGAGTGCTTTCACATACCCTATGTCGTGGAGAACTTCCCGATGAAAGAGCGCACGGCTGAAGAGCTGAAAGAACTGGAGAAAGTTTTACAGCAAAAGAAGATTGAAACAGAGTGTCTGAAAGTATGGTTTTAAATCTATCCCTACATACATTGGGTTTGTTTTTGTTTTTGTTTTTTTGTAAATTATGCATTTTATTTCAGGTTCTCCAGATAGATTCGAGTTGGCATGCAGTTTGAGACAAATGTAGATGGGTTGGGTTTTTTTTGCATTTATATCATCACCCCCTATTTACGGTCCTACATCCACATCACATGTCAGGTGCAAGCATGCAATTTAAAACTTACAGAATAAAAAAAAGACTGATAAACTATTGGCGTACATGCTACGCAGCACTATGTGAAAATAGACCGAAAGTGACATTTGAGACTTTTTCTCTTGCCCTGGTCAGAGACCATCCTCCTCCACCCATCCCATTTTTCTGTTTTATTGTAAAGATGAAATAGAACCTACTTTGAAGGACTTAAAACATCCCAGTTTCTTTAGCAGCTCTCGTTGGCCAATCACGAAGACACACAGTCTCTTTGATGTAGTTTTGTTTCAGCCAGCACTTGGAATCTTCTCTCTCTCTCTGAAATACAGATGGAAGGGATAGTTATTAATCTTAACCATGCCCACCAACCCTATATGAGTGAGTTGTTTATAAAATAAGAAGAGAAGCTGTATATTTTTAATATTTAGGTACCAAGGACTGAAAATACTCATAATGATCCTGACTCAGAAGCAGTCACATTACATACTCATGTGTGTGGGTAAGAAAGCACATTACATGCAAGAGCATTTGAATATTGGGAAGAAAGCCCAGTTCAGATCAAGTCCATAAGTTCAATATTAGCCCATATATCCAATACCAATCTATAAAGTCCTCTTCAGACTCACAAAATATGTGCAACGATGCTGAATGCAGGAAGATCACAGATCAGTGGGTAAGAAGTCTTGTGGATCCAGCGGCTTGGTTAGTATTTCAAGCACTGGTGACACATGACTTCTCTGGCTTCAGAGGTCTGGTTGCATCAGCTTAGGTCCATGTGGCTTCTCCAGCTCTGAGGACATGGTGCCATGTGTCTTGTCAGTAGAGCATCTCTCAGGGAGTGAGCAGAGGAGTTAAAATTGGAGTTCCCAGAATTCTCAGAAGGCCATACCCACCCAGAGGCCTCATTGGCTATGACCTGATTGATAGGCTAGACTCCACCCTTTCACTCATAATCCTCTCAAATTGACACCGTATTATATAACTACCACAAATTCTTTAGACATGTCAGAAAGGGCCAGTCCCTGGAAGAATACCTCATTGTTGGTAAAAGAGAAGGATTAGCCACAAGAGGGATGGACCCAGTGGCTGTAACAGTGGGCTTAAACACAATAATTGTGAGCGTGGCACAGGACCAGACAGTGGTTTGTACTGTTCCGTATAGGGTTGCTATATTCTGTTGTGCATAAGATCACTGTGAATCAGAACTGATTTGATAGCTCCTTAGCAACACAAAGTAATTCACTAACTATTTTTGTAATCACTTTATTGGGGGCTCATACAACTCCCATCACAAACCATACATTCACCCATTGTGTGCAAAGCACATTTGTATACTTGTTGCCATCATCATTTCCACTTAAACCCCTGACATCAGCTCCTCATATTTCCCCTCCTTCCCCACTCCCCACCCCATGAACACTCAATAATTTATAAATTATTAGTATTATTTTGTCATACCCTACACTGTCTGATGTCTCCCCTCACCACTTCCCTGTTGTTCGTAATCCAGGAATGAGCTTATCTGTCGCTCCTTGTAATCGGTTCCCCCTTTCTACTCCACCTTCCCTTCACCCTCCCAGTATCTCCACTCTCACCACTGGTCCCAGATTCCCCATGTTTCCAGTTCCTATCTGTACCAGTGTAGCAACAATGAAATATGCAACTTACCTCTAGTTCTTAAGTCCTACCCTCCCCACCAATCCCCCTATCATGATCCCAATCCTATCTTACATATCTGGCTAGATCAGAGAATGTACCAAGGTACATTACATACTCTTGTTTTTTGGGCATCACTGCCTTCTGGTGGGAGTGGGAGGCCCAGCCTTGCTCCTGGAGAACTGCTGCTGGATTTGAACCGCCAAGCCAGTGGGCTGCAGTCCCGCACTCAGCCACTCCGCCACCAGGGCTGGTACAGTATATACTCTGAAGGACAATTTCTACCTTCTCTATTTACTTGATTTCCCCTCTTCCTCCCATTCTTGAAGCTTTAAGTCTGCTCTATAACAGTTTCAGACTCTACCCATCACTTTACATCCAGTTGTTGGCAAGATAATTAAACATCTTTAAGTGATAGTTGAAATCATCAAGTTGTCCAAAAAATTTGCCCTTAAGAGAATCTTTATTGTTGAATGACTTCCACATCATCTTCTTCTATATGTAGCTACGGAAGGAAATTGTAGAAGTTGAGTCTTCAGTATCCTTAAGCAAAAAGCGTGAGGAGGATGATGAAGAGGAAGACGAAAATATGACAATAAAAGATACCAACTTGCCCAATTACTTGCTTGGCAGCCAGAGTACAGATTTTGGGGTGGATACTACTTATTTGCAAAGCCAGTTGGAACTTCACTCCAGAGAAGAGAAGATTGACCAAATTATATTACTGAAGGTGAGTGAATTTTCTCTTTATCCTCACACCTCTCTAAAGTTGCTCCCATCAGATATTTCCCAAGAGCTCAAATTGAACCCTACTGTGAACCAAATGATGACTTTAAAGCATATTAAGAATATACAGATAGCTAGTGTGCTTTCTGTTGAGGCAACAGAGTGTCTTAAAGTACAGTTTTAAATATATACCTACATATGATTTTATAATGGAGTTGTTGTCAGTCATTTGAACTGGTTTTTACTGTATCAAGGTTTTCAAGTAACATCTTACACTAACAGCACAATTCATTATTCTTCAGTTTAAGTACAAAATCAAATAAACCCTTGAATTCCACCTTCTGTGTAACTCATATATCTTTTAAGATCTTCTTGTAAAATCAGGATACAATTGCTTACCTATTCCTTTAACTTGGAGAAATGCAATTTGCTCTGAAAGATTTCTTTGAATTCTAGAACTCAGTAGCTGAGTCCTGGTGGCACAGTGATTGTGTGCGGGACTGCGGCCCACAGGGTTGGCGATTCAAATCCAGCAGCAGCTCTCTAGGAGCAAGGCTGGGTTTCCTTCTCCAACCAGGGCAGTGACGTGGGGAAAAAAAATTTCTAGGACTCAGTCGTCAGGAATGGGGTCTCATGGGTTCTAAGCTTCTATGCCTGCCTTTGCACTAAGCAAGTCCCAAAATATATCTGTACATGCCAAAAAAAAACTGTCAAAAAGGGTTTTGAAAATGCAAGAATGGAGCTTACACCACTGCAGACCGTGTCACGTTTAATGCTGGATATTTCTGCTCTCGAAAGGTCCTTCTAGCATGTCTGCACGGTGAGTCCCCGCCTACTGCCCCATTGCTCCCTTTTGCTGTCCTCCGTTGTTCTTCTCCTCCAACTTCTGAGATGACTGCTTACTCCTAACACTTACACACAGCTCGGCTTCTGCTGACCCCTATCCTCCAGGTCTAGGCCTCTGGCTGTTTAATGAAGGAATTGATCTAACAAAGATAATTTGAGAAATCCTGATACTATTGAGATCATTTCCCCGCCTGATTTCAATCATTCCACCTTCACTAGGGTAGGCAGAGAGAGTGAATTCTGATGGTAAAATAACGTTTGCTTTGATTTTCTCTACCTTTCAGCTGCAGAAGATGAAATCTATGTGAACCTACTGCCATTTTAAGAATTGGCTGGTCTAGCTGGCTAGCTTAGGTTTCCTTTCTACTTGAGAATGACTCGCCTCTATCAAGAAGAACTATTATGTGTGCTTGCGTCTCCCTGGAAGATTTTCCAAGCACCTTCTAAGACCATCTCCTCTTTTCCATATCTCCCCCCAAACTAAATTCCCATAAAAGACATTTCCCAACTTAAATCACCTTTAAATAGTTTATGAGAGATTACTAACTATGCCTGCAAAATTGGAAAGAATAGCCTGGTAAGCCTTTAAGTCACCCAGTGTGAGCATTTGTCAGCACACCTGTATATCGAGTTATAATTTACATTTCAGGAACTACGTAGTTTCTGATATAACACTTATGCTGTTGCTTTAATCCTACCTTGGGTCATATGCCACTGTAGATTCTTGAACCTCAAAGTGACTGAGCATAATACTCTTTTGTGTGGCATTACTTCCCTGGTGGAAGTAGGAAGCCCAGCCTTGC
Organism: Nesogale talazaci; assembly: GCA_004026705.1. NCBI lineage: Eukaryota > Metazoa > Chordata > Mammalia > Afrosoricida > Tenrecidae > Nesogale > Nesogale talazaci. Next base: position 34,807 of record PVJH01012898.1, on the reverse strand, counting down.
TCCTGGAGAGCTGCTGCTGGATTTGAACTGTCAACGCAGTTGAGCATAATATGTTTAAAGGGTTATTTGTGAAATGCCATTGGAAGGGACAGTAGAATTATGTGCTCATTTTACCAGGAAAATATAGTTTGTGACATGCTTTCAGTAACCTATTGACGTTTCAGGATATCATCTACAAGGTCAAAACTGTTTTTAATCAAGAGTTTAATGCTTCATTTAAACAAAAAGAGTTTGAAATTTCACGTGTGAAGGAAAGAAATGTAAGAATTCAAGAAATTATTTCAGACCTGGAGTTGGAAGAAAAGATCTGGCAACCAGAATTAGAGGACTGTGAGGTGCCTGAGAGAACACTGGTTGTGGAGGACAGCGAGGTAGGGCCTGGGTGTGTCCCCTTTCCTTCTTCCTGGGGATTGTGTCAGCATCTCTTATTTCATCTTCTTTACATGACCAGGGTGATTGCATTTGGCAGCACTCTTGGCTCCCAGTCATTGATGGTGCCTTGGAAACAAGATATATTTTCTGACTCACACAGAGTTCAGGGAACTTATAGAGACTGAACCAAGGGAGAGAGAAATCAAAGACTGAAGCTTGTGAAGAGTCCAGCTGTCCTCTGTCTCTCTCTCCTAACTAACCCGTCTGCATTTCAGCTTCTTCTGGTACTTTCTACCACATCACTCTCCTGTTCAAGAGAGCAGCTAGACTGAACTAAAGCCTCTTAGTCCTGGTTCTGGGATTGCCTGGGAAAGAACTCCTGCTCTGGCTTGGTTCTGGGGCCCATGCACAGGGAAACTGAGTCACGTTGAGAGAAGGCTGCTGGTGGAGCTCTGGTAATCGCTTGGGTGATTAGTGTGGTAGGGTCCTCAGAGAAAAAGGGCTCCCAGCACAACTTTGTTAAAGGGTGTTTGGGACAGAAGTGGTTGCCAGTATACTCTTAAGGAACACAGTTTGAATCTGACTGTATGCCTATTTCATTTTTATAAATAAAAATTTGTTTGCCTTACACCATCTGATAAATCCATTCACCTACAATTCTGTTATTCATTCCCCTTGAATGGGGTTGTACAGACATCATTGCTATCAGTTCCCCCTTTGGTCCCTTCCCCCTTCTTCCTATACCCTAAATAATAATATATAATATAATATACACAACAGTTCTTGAGGAGTAGGGTAAGAGAGGGAAGGAATAAAGCGTGACTGATAGCAAATAGTTCAAGAAGAAAGAAAATGTTTTGAAACCGATGGTGGCAGCAATTGTACCACTGTGCTTGAGCTAATTAAATTATGGATTGTTATAATATCTGTAAGTGCTCCCAATAGAATAATAAATAAACAAACAAATCATATATAATGACTCAAAGCAAGCTGCCTACTTAGGTGGAACCAACTGGATTATTTGGGAACAAGTGGTGACAGCGGTGCTTAAAAGGCACACAACTTCTAGTAGATGCCGATCTCTTTAAACCCCTAAAGAGATTGACACTAATTTACCATAAGGATATTGTACAGGGCAGATATTAATGTTGTCGCGTTGCCCATCTGAGAAAACCAGAGCACAAAGAAGTCAAGTGGCTTGACCATGATCACAAAGTTGGCTGGAGGGAGCTGGCCAAGCTCAAGTCCAGGCTGCCAAACTGCAGCATGCATTTTTCTAACCGCTGCACCCTGATGCACTTGTTTTTAAGCAGGTTGCTTTCCTTGACCTTGCTTTCCTCTTATCATGTGACCTGAGACTGGTGACACAGGATAGCGTGGGGCCCCACTTGCCCTCCTGAGAGGATGCTGCTGTTCTCCATGATTTTCTTAAGTACTGGTTGACCCTGCCACAGTGGCTGCGGTTTCTCTGAGAAAGTCACTCTGCGTTCAGGAGAGTGATCTTGCTCAAAGACACAACTTACTATGTCATTTCCCTGCTTAAATCCCTACAGTCACTATTCTTATCCCTTATAGGAAAACCCACAAACCTTTCTCTGACTGTCCCCGCTCCCCCTACCCCCACCCCTCCTGTCCTAGCCCTTCTCCCCACCTTGCTTTTTTCTGGCCACATTTATGTTCTCACAATTCCTTGAATGCTCCAAGTTTGTGATAGCTAATAAGCCCCATCCCCTGGGATGTGGCTTCAAGGACACTTAATTAAAACCCCCCTTTCCTTTAGAATAAATTATGGTCCCCTGTGATAGACAAGCTTTGAGAGTCAAGAGAGAAGTATGGCTCTATTTTGCAACCTCATCCAGGAGCCCTGGAGGCATCGTGGGTTGGTGGACTGGGCTGCTAACCACAAGGTCAGTGGTTCGACATCACCAGTCGCTCTTCCAGAGGAAGACAGGGCCCTGTAGTCTTGGAGAAAGTGACAGTCTCAGAAATAGCATCAGTATGAGCTGGAACCCACAATACTACATAGCAGAAATAGGATCGGTATGATCTGAAACACATGCTATTATATATCAGAAATAGGATCAGTATGAGCTGGAACCGGTATGGCAGTGAGTTTGGTTTGGGTTCATTCTATCATCAGAAGCAGGTGGCAAAATCAGCAGAGTTCTTTGAATTCCCTAACTCTTTTCCAACCTTCTCTCCAAGCGTGCAAGCAAAGTTTACCTTGAGCTTCGTAAGAATAACAGCTGAAAACCATACTGTCTCTTTCAGATTACAACTAGAAAATACGTAAGGCCATGGCAAAAAGTCAAAGAAGAACTTATTTTGACGCACAAAATGGAGAAGTGGTTTTCCTTCCAGGTATGCTGGGTTGGTCAAACAACACTGAAGACCTTCCTAAGTTAATTCATCATTTTATGCTTGTACTCCATTGTAGACACAATAGAAGGTGTTTGTGGCTGAGCCCTGGTAGCATAATGGTTGTGTGCAGGACTGCAGCCCAAAGGGTTGGCGGTTCGAATCCAGCAGCAGTTCTCCAGGAGCAAGGCTGGGCTTCCTACTCCCACCAGGGCAGTGATGCAACAACAACAAAAAATTTTAAAAAGAAGGTGTTTGCCATGAACTGTTGTATATTAATAGACTTCTCTCTCCTCTCCACTCCAGTCCAATGCTTCCCCGACTCCAATCCTACATGCAGTTGTTCTCGTACTGAGTGTGTTGCTTTTCCTAATCCCACCCAAAGGGTACCGGACCGCTGACCTGGCCACTCTCACCTGGCTCTCTCCTAGGGCTCTGACATGAGACAGCGCGCCTTGATGGACATGATGGGAGGTGTTCTGGAAGTCAAGAAGGAAGATATCTTGAAGATGGTAAGGTTCCTGGCCCTCCTTGCAGGAGGCAGAATGGCATGAAAGAGTTACTTTAATGGCACCATTTTATGCCTCATACAACTTGGGTTTTAGATCCTTTATCAACAAGTGTTACACAACCTCTTAGTACCTTTAAACTTATCATGTGAGGTGAGTAAAAGGACTTTGAAACTTACTTCCAATATAAAAACCCACCACAGCAGGTATTTCTTCTCTACAGAAGACAGCGATGATGTCATACCTATAATTCTCTGCCTACATCAATTAATGTCTGACATCTGATACAGGTGTTTCTGGAACTCAGGTCTACTTTCAGCTACAAAGGTAGAAACACCTACTTCTATATCGATCACCAAAGGGCTGGGGTACATCAACCTCCAGAGTCACTAAGAAACACGTTTTCATAGTTTGGGGTCAAAGTGTCAGGTCAGTGGTAAAGAACTATATTCTTTTAAAGGATCCTTTGGGGCAGTAATGCTACCTCTGAGTTTTCACTGTATTGCCACATTTAGGTAAAAACTGAAACCTAACCTTTCCTTTGTGTCTTCAGGTGATTCCTCCACCTGCTTTCATGGCCAAACCTGAGGCCGTGTGGTCAGAAGAGGAAAGGAAACAATTCAAAGAATATGAGAAAAAAGTCAAGGAACTCAATGAAGAAAGAGACAAGTACAGAAAGGTCAGAAGAACAGGAGACGACTAGAACCCACCCATCTCTGAACCAGTACACCCCAGTGTCTTTAGTAGAATTTATCAGCTAGAATTCTCAAGAGAAATATAGTATAGTGTTTAGGGGAAAGTGGGTGGAGAGAAATGTAAATATTTTGAACGATTTAAAATAAAAAGTACATATTTTAAAGAAAACACATTGCCATTAGTCAGTCCTGACTCCCGGAAACCCTGCATAGGGTCTCTGAGATGCTGTATAACTTTATGAGAGCAGACAGCCTCACCTTTCCCCCATGGACACTTCCTTGTGAAACTTGTGTAAACACCAAAAGGCTGCTGTTCAATCAGAACAGGGAGATACTGTATGATTTAAAATTAGGCAAAGTGTGAGTCAGTGTTTTATTATTTCCTCATACTTGCTTAATCTTTATACCAAGCAATATATCTGAGGAGCTATGTGAATGAGAATGTGGTATCAGGATCAGAGGAAGGCCCATTTACAACATTTACAGGATACCACTTTGCTTGTTGAAAGTCAAGACTATGAAGAACATATATATGAAGATAAAAGATGCCATCTCCACATAAAGAAAACAAAAATCTTCACACTCTGGATCAGTAAGCATTATCATGTTAAAAAAAGGAAAGAATTAAAGGAATTCATTTTATTTTTGACCCATAACCATTATCCATAGAAATAACAGTCATGAAATCAAATTATATATTACCTTGAATTGATATGCTATAAAGGATCTCCTCTATAGAGTATAATTATGTCATTTTAAAGACTGAGTGGACCTGTCCCACACCATGATATTGTCAGTCACCTCCTATCAGTGAGAAAACTGAATAAGGAACAAGGAAGGCTTTGTTTCCCATATTTGGACATCAGGAAGTGCCAGTTTCTAGAGAAAGACATCATGATTGATAAAGTGGAGGGTCATCGCCAAAGCGGAAGACCCTCAGTTGTGAGGGTGGCCCAGGACTACTTGGTGCTTCATTCTGCTGCATAGAGGGTTGTTATGGGTCGGAATGGACTTAATGGCATCTGCTAAAAAGGCACAGACATCACATCCAGGCTCCTGAGACTCCACGAGAGAGAGGGAGAGCACATTTCCAACACCAGTCCAAGCCTGATTGCCACAAGGCAGGTCAGACATGCCTCTCCTCTCCATTCTCTGGCTCAGCTTGATAATCTGTTGCAATGGTCACATGCAGCTCAATGAGTTTGGAGGTTTATGAGCCCTGGTGACACAGTGGGAAATGCACTGGGTTGCAAACTACAAGGTCAAGTGTTGAAACCCACCGACCTCTCTGTGGGAGGAAGGTGAGTCTGTCTACTCCTGTATAGATCTAGAGTCTCAGAAAGCCACAGGGGCAGGTCTGCCTTGCCCTCTGGAGTCAGAAGGAGTCAAAATGGACTCAGTGACAATAAGTTTGGCTTCAGAGTTGATTAGGGAAATTAACAGGTTACCACATGCCAGGATCATAAATCATTAAGGATATAGTCTTTGGTCCTCAGCAGTGCCTTTCCTCAGCCTGCAGCCAATTCTATTTCTTGTCCTCAGTCTTTCAGCCACGTGGTCCTACAAGCCAGGAAGCCCCTGCCTGCTGCCCTCCCCTGGCTCTCCTGTGTCCCACCTCGGAGGAAATGTAGACCCCGCTCCCCAGGGGAACCTGACAGGCCTGAACACTAACTTTCCTACTGACTTCCTTCCAGTCCTTAGAAGCAGAAATGAAGAAACTGCAAAACAACATTCAAGAAACCACACAGGCCTTCGATGAGCATTTGAAAAGGCTCTTTGAAAGGAGAGTGAAGGCTGAGATGGTCGTCAACCAGGTAAATCCAAAGCCCTGCTTCTTTGGGCTGCTGCTTGTAAGGCGTCTCCAGGGGCCTTCTGCGGTCCGTGGACTGTGGTCCTGAGGATAAAGCCTGACATTTGTCCATTTCAGCAGCCCCACACTCTCTGGACTGCAGCTTCATCTGGTGTCGCCCCCCTTCCCCTCACACCCTTTCCGTCCCTCAGACATACTTGGTCTCCCCTTCCTCCTGTCTGCACCGCTTCCTTACTCCTAGCGCCCATCTACTCACCCTTCACGGTTTCAGCTACCAAGTCCCAAAGGAATCCCACCTGCTCGCCACTTGGTAACTCGTAGAGCTGCATTCTGAGCAGCCACAGCTGCTAAAAGAGAAAGCCAGGAATCTGGGCCTGCCCATCCCCTGCCCCCCTCCTACCCACCCCCAGGGTGTCTTCCTACAAGGAGCGAGTGTGGGTATGAGCAGGTCTCTGGACCCCACTGCTGATTTTCAGGAAATACAGAAGAAAGAGGGATGTGACTACTCTCATTACCGCCCTCCCCCCCCACCCCGCCTCAGGAACGGACAGAGCCAGTGAAGCCTAGGTTGGGGAGATAGCAGCAGCCCGGGTAACTGTTGATCTAGGATGAGGAAGAGAAAGGGGGACCCATAGGTGAGAAGTGCCCTAACAGATATAGCCAAGGATTTTCAAGAAATAAGTTAGACCACGATGCCTGGAGATGAAGCGATAGAGAAACACAGAGAGTCACGTAACTCAGGGCCGTGCTTCTTATTGGAGTTGAGACTCAAATGGGCTCTACAGAAGGAATTTTCACTGGTAGCAAAGTTCGTCGTCTTTAATCAGGTAGTAATTAGAAGGGCGTTCACATTCATCATCACTAATACATGTGTTTTCTTTATCTTCCTGTTTTGTTTTACAAGGAAACGGTATACTATCTAACTGTATAACATTCTTTTCCTTGAACTCAGTGGTTCTCAACCTTCCTAGTACAGTTCCTCATATTGTGGTGACCACCCCCCCCCACCATAAAATTATTTTTGTAGCTACTTCCTCACTGTCATTTTGCTGCTGTTGTGAAATGGGCATTGTGACCCACACATTGGGAACCGCTGCTCCAAAAGGAGTTTTTCCTTATATGCCATAGATGTCTTAACTCATGCCATGTCTCTAGCTCTCAATAGAACATCCCTTGCTCAGGATTATTGATCTTTCCCTCTCTTTTTCTTTTTCCTTTTTTTTTACTATATGCCTATAGGAGGAATTGAAAATAAATAATCTTCTTTTCTCTTTACTCTTGGATGAAGAATTAAACTCCCGAGAATTGTGCCTGAACAACTACCTTGCAAGGCAGCAACAGAAGAAAGTGAGTTTTTGACCCTTGTGCACAAGCCTTTTCCAGAAGATGTGGCCCTTCTTTGTCAGGAGCTCCTTTGTCCTCTGCCCTTCCTGCCTTCAGCCATCTCTACTAAGCCCTTCGTATTCCTTGGGTTTTGGCTACAGGGCCAGGAAAACGCATCCATTCCCATCCACTGGCAAAGTTGTGTGATTCTTCAGTCCCAATTATTTACTCAAGAGAACCATGTCACCAGTGACGGGAATTTGGTACTGGATACTAGTTATGGCTGTCCAGCATGACTAATGTCAATTGATTTCATTAAATTATGCATGTGAAAAAAATGTTAAATTGGCAATATATCTTTTGTTTCTACAATCATAGAAAAGCGTGTCACTTTCCTACACTCTCAGGGAAAGCAACAATAACAAACCACTGCCATCAAGTTGATTCCAACTCAGAGTGACCCTGTATAAAGGTTTCACAACTATACGCACACAAACCTTTCTGTGTCCCAAAGAGAAGCTGGTAGGTTCAAACCACTGACCTTGTGATGAGTAGCCCAACACTTAGCATCAAAAGCATCAAATGGGCAGCCACATAGCTTCATGGTTAAAATCATTGTTTTTAACCTCTGACTGACTCTGCACTCTTGGACAAGACGTATATAACCTTTCAAACTATTTCCAAACTCTTCTTTAGGGAATGTTGCCCCTCTAGACCAGTTGGCATCCTAAGTTTTACTTAACATGTAAGTAAGAGTAGTGACTAGATAAGGGTATAGAATGGAAAACACAATCTTACTCAGAAGAATCCTGTCCTAATATAGATATAAAATATATGAATCATTAGAGGCAATGAATTAATAATATTCCCCTATAATATACGTCAACATTATAAATAAACAAATTAGTATATCCTCTATGACATAGGCACTTAATCTTTGCTAAGAGTCTGTTTGAAATATGATGAAGAAACTAGATGATTCACAGCTATCAGAACAGCATCCAAGGTCTTAAAGGATTGTCTTCAAACTAGCAGTCAACTAAGTCCCATGCTCCAGGGCCAGGTGACTCTGAATCCTGTGTTTTCATCACCCCCCACATTGCCCTTCCAGGAAAGTAGCATGCTCCAGGGACACACAGCCACATAGGTTTGTCTATAGAGCTTTCACACCCCGCAACAAGAGGCTGGATGCTGGTCCCGTCAGTCTCCACTTGGTTTACGTTCTATAATGTTTTAGGTAGTGGATATTTGATAGATATCTTATGCTGGGAAAATCCTTGTTCTTTTTGGTAGCTCTCAAAGCTTTTGTTTATCCTAAACAAAACCTGCTGTTCCTGATGTTATTGTAGATCCAAACAGCACAGGCTATCCAAACTGCTAAGGAGGAACTTGATCAGTACAAGGAGAACTATGACAACTTAGTGGCAGAAGACAAAGTAAGTCATCAACCCACCCACTCATCCAGTACAATTGTGTTTGTGCTGCCTAGATTCCAGAAAATTTCAACGATAACAGAATCCACCCTTCATAGATTTTCTTTTCTCCTATAGTTCACAGTTAGGGGATAACTTCCATACCATGCTAGAGTGTGTTTCTGAAGATCGGTGCGTAAAAGGAATTTCTGTAAACCTCTCTAGTTTGAGGTTTTTCTTGTGCCAAAAAGAAAAAAAAAGAAAGAAAGAAAGAAAAGAAAAAGAAGAAGTGGGGGAAGGGACTCATCTAAACTCCAAGGTTTTTCAAAATAGGGGTTATAGGTTCTCTTAGTGGGTCATGAAATTAATTTAGGGCAGCATTATTATACTGGAATGGAATCAGATAGAGTACACTAGAATGCAAAAGAGTAGAACATCAAGATTAGCAGGCCTTCTGTACTTGTGAGTAAATGTTACCTTGTCAATCTTTGGTCATATATTCTGAGTCATATTGAAAAACGGCGTTGTCTTACGAATCTTTGTTAAAGTTCAGTAGCCATTGTTCTGGATAGTGTGGGAGGCCTCTTCAGTTAGACATCATTATGAAATGCTATAAGAGAAAAAAAAACCTCGAGGGATCCTCTGTACAGTAAACAGCCACTCTCTAACAAGTCTGCTCTCTAAACCGAGTTTTCATGGACTTTTAAGTCAACGTGAGGACAGTCTAGTCTTTTGAAAAGTATAGTCGATAAATAAAAGCATTTAAGAATCAAGTTGCGATCCTGGCAATCATGTGTTTGTCCCTTAGGTCATTGACCGCAGCTTTAAAAAGGAGTTTTCTGACCTTCCCATCCAACAGGTGGATTTACTCTACAAACTCTTCAAGCGCCGCCCAAGGTTTGTTTCTTCCTTTCTATCATGTTCCCAAGAAACAGTTCGTAAAGGAAAGGAGCGTGAGGAAGCAAAGTCACTGCTGCTTCCTCCCGAGGGCGTAGAAAGAGTCAGTCTTTGGGGGATGACAGCCCGACAGCTTTGTTGTGGTGTAAGTATACCAAACTCTGAAACCACACTCATGTCATTGAGTGGATTCCTACCCGTGGCAGTCCTGCAGAGGCAGAGTCGACGTGCTCCTTCAGCTTTCCAAAGCTACACGCTTACTGAAGCAGATAACCCCAGCTTTCTTGCCAGGAGCAGCCTTGTTCCTAACTCACTACATCGCCAGGGCCTCTTAGATAGAGGTATAGGCAGTGGAAAAGCAATTTCCCTTCGTTATTTAAAAGCAGTCATGGGTAAGCATAGTGCTTTTTATACCTACAAGCAGTTCAGCTTAAGTCATAAGGGGCATGCAGATTTGTAAGCTGCTTCCTCCAAGATTAAGAGTCCCTTGTGATAGGAATTGCGATTATATAAAAGGCTTCAAGCACAAAATAAGTTTGTAGAAACTTTGAGGTATGTATAGAGATTAGATAGATAGAAAATCACAGGTGTATTTACTGCAGAACTTTTCAGAACTTTTCATTGGTCATTGGGCTCCAAGTATTAGAAATTAATCAAGCAATGGGATTTAACCCCCTAGCCCTTTTCCTCATATGATCCAGTTTAAGGAAAGGTTGAAAAATGCCAATATCGGCTGAGCCCCAGTGGCGTAGTGGTTGTGCGCAGGACTGCGGCCCACTGGGATGGAGGTTCAAATCCAGCAGCAAGGCTGGACCTCCTACTCCCACCACCAGAGGGCAGTGATGCCTCCAAAACAAAACAAAACGAAACGAAAAGAAAAATGCCAGTATCAACAATAGAAAATAACCATTATCAAGGGTTCTGGTGGATCTGACATCTACACTGAGAGTAGTTTAGAATTCCATTTCACTGAATTGCAAGATTCTAAGTCCATATGTTCAGTGTTCAGTCACACAGAATCAAGACATCGCGCAACTCCATTCTTTTCCAAGAGGTACATTCACGTCTCCTCCTCTCACCTTCAGCATGTTCTAGGGAGTCTAACAAATTTAACCCAGAATGTGCTTTATGTTGTTGGTTTTTCTATTTCTAAAGGATTGTGAGTTATTACAGTCCAAGGGCACGTGTTTCTTTGTAACGAATAAAACAAGGCCACTTAAGACTATAATGGCAGGACTCATATCATGGCCTTATCCCCTTTCACACCTGGGGGCCAATTAACTTGTCTTACAACCTCACTTTCTAGACCAGTAGTTCTCCACCTTCCCAGTGCCATGACCCTTTTAAACAGTTCCTCATATTGTGGTGACCTCCCCGCCCAACCATAAAATTATTTCTCTTGCTACTTCATCACTGTAATTTGACTATTGTTATGAATCAGGTGATCCCTGTAAAGGGTCATTAGACCTCGAAAGGGGTGTCGACCCACAGGTTGAGAACCGCTGCTCTAGACCCAGAGGTGACTGTATGAATCTCACAAAAAACATCTTGATAATTAATGTCTAACCCACATCCTTGTACTTTTCTTCCTTCCTACCAATAGCCCAGGGAAACCAAGCAAGTCTATTAACATGGGGAAGGGAAAAAAGAGAGAAGCATGTTGTCGGTTTCATAAACATCTGAACATATGCTAGGTTACGTGCTTGCAAAACTATAGACCAGCAGAGAATGTGCACACTTCTCTTGCCTGCTCAGAAGACAGAAGAGTGATGCTTCCTAACCCAGGGACAGCTGCCAGTGGGGGCAATTCCCTGTACCTCTAGTCCCGCCCAGGTGGTCCTTGGGGAGCTAGAGAGGGTGAAAGAACAAGGCAGGTGTTTTTCTCCTTAGAAACCCACCCACCAGTCCCCCAAGTGCCAAAGGCAAGTGTCCTGCAGCATGCATCATACCTACATTGAGTTTTACTTTACATGGTTGCTTTATGTGAGAATGTGGAAGGCAGCTGACTTTCACTGGTTTCACCATGAAAGGGTTCCCAAGCAGAAAATACAGCAAGATGTGGTCAGTCTCATCCCTTTTGGGGAGCGGGTTGGAGCTGAGAAGTTGGCCAAGGATGCCTTCACACAGCTAATGAAAGCCATGGATGAACTGGACAGCACGAACAACATGCCCGAAGGCTTGGATGTCTCCATCTGGGAACACTTCTGTGCCACGAGACGAGCAAAAGTGGAAAATGAACAGAAAGTACGCAAAAACATTTCCATTTTATTTTCTTTAGCATAATAAATAATATAAAATAGGAGTGGGCCAGGGTAACCAAGAAAGCTAACTAGCTAGGTTTTTCAGCAAGGGGAATTGTTGGGAAGAGTAGCAATGATAATAACATAAAACATGGGATTTTTTTTTTTTTTTTGCTGTTTTCTGCCTGCCGGTGGTTGTAGACTGGGCTGCCCAATATGGAACCACTTGCCCCATGGTTACATGCCCTTGAATAAAGGTGGCCAATGTGAAATGTGCTGTGGATGGGAAATACAAAAATACAGAGTTGGTAAACTCAGTATGAAAAAAAAAAAAGAGATAAAATCCCAATTTTTAATTGATGACATATCAAAATGGTTATCAAATTTGGATACCAAAATCCAAGCTCACTGCCATCGAGTCAACACCGACTCATTGTGACCCCAAGGGGCAGAGCAGAACCGCTCGAGTACGTTTCTGAGAGAGCAACTCTGCACGGTGTGCAAAACCCCACCTTTCTCCCGAGGAGCAGCTGGCGGTTTTGAACTGCAGGCCTTGTGGATCACAGACCAAGGGGTAGGAACTAAGCCACTGGAACTCCCACTTTCTTTTGGCTATGTTGTGTTAAATAAATTAGCGGAGTTCCTTTCAGGCAGTTTACTTTTTTATATTGTAGCCACTACAGATTGTGAGATCACATCTGAGCCTCCCTTGTGCCTGACCAGGTACTTCTGCTGGACAGCACCGTGTAGACGGGGTCCTCTCCTTCTCTTCCCTGCCCCATCTGATTATTTACGTTAGAATTCAAGTTCACTCATCAGAATGGGGTGGGGGCGGGGAAGAGGATGCTCCACTCATGCAATGAATAACTACTTCTTTATTTGCGGGGATATGCTCTGTCCTCTGTTGGCCTACCTGCCCCTTTTCATCTCGTCTTTGTTGTCTCAGGCCACTAAATCTTCCCTATTTTTCTCTAAAATAAAATAGGTCTAACTCCTTAAGGATCCTTTCATTTGCAACATCTTCATTCTGCCAGCTCCCTCGAAATTACACACACACACACACACACACACCAAATTCCCTAAATGCTGTGATGCATATGTTAGCCTGGCATACGTTGTTCGGGCATCTATGGTCTGATCATTTTGCTTAAGGCTATTAGAGCAAATTCTTAAGATGTAAGCAAAATTCTATTTCCTAGGCATTTGTACTTTCCAGCAAGAAGCAAATTCGAGAATCTTCAAAGTATTCAGGAAATGTACCATGTAAATTTTAGCTATTTGGTACCACCTAGGGATAGGAGTTTAACATTTTATTCATCTCTTAGAAAGGTGGAGTGGGTTGGGAGAGTTGGGAGGTAAACAAATCAAAATACCTGTGTTCTCTGAAGTTACCTCAAATGAGTTGTTATCTCTAAAGCTTCATGGGTTCTGAGATGTTAGTGGTTTGGTTTCTCCAGGTCAAGCAGAAAGGCTCCAGCTTGATGGAGATGCTGACTTTCCTCCGGAAGAGAATTGAGGATGATGAGAAGGTGCAGAGGAGCATCGAGAAAGTGTTCCGTGAGCTCGTCATGTAATTGGAGTCTTTCTTTTGTGTTCACACACTGCAGGTCTAGAAGGGGCACGCAGACGGATGCGGTCCCTGAGGGAGAATGCCTAAGAGTAGACACTGTCAGCTGATGACAGTGGTTTACAGCTGGTCCAAATGTATCCAATTCAGGCTCAATGTAGGGCAGCGGTTCTCAACCTGTGGGTTGTGACCCCTTGGGGGGGTCAAAGGACTCTTTCACAAGGGTCACCCAATTCCTAACAGTAGCAAAATGACAGTGATGAAGTAGCAATTAAAATAATTTTATGGCTGGGGGGGTCACTACAACATGAGGAACTCTATTAAAGGTCGTAGCTTTAGAGGACCACTGGTGCAGTGTTTTTTTAAAAAAAGAAAAGATATGTTTGCATGGACCTAAGACATATAAGAATGTTTATAATGTTGCTATAGGTTCCACTGTTACTATTACAAACAGAGAAATTTGGGGTAACTTATAGTTGGTTTGGTTTTTATCTCTTCCTCTCGCAAAAAATGCAAAGGGCCAGGTGGGGGGAGAAAGGGAAAATGGATCACAAGGATCAATATATAACCCCCTCCTACGAGGATGAAAAACAGAAAGTAGGAGGCTGAGTCCCAGTGGCATAGAGGTTGAGTGTGGGACTGCGGCCCATGGGCTTGGCGGTTCAAATCCGCAACAGCTCTCCAGGAGCAAGGCTGGGTAGCTCCCACGACCTATAACTTATCAAGGATTCATGAGGGAGGACAGGCAAGGGAGGGAGGAGGGGGAAAAATCAGGAGCTGATATCAAGGGCTCAAGTAGAAAGAAAATCCTTTGAAAATGATGATAGCAACAAATGTGTGAATGTGCTGGACACACTGGGTGAATACATGCTTGTAAGATGTAAGCCCCCAATAGAAGCATTAATTTTTAAAATGTAAAGGGCCAGTTTCTTCTGTTAAGTAGTTTTAGAATCAAGCCATACAAACTGCAAAATTAAGCAGATATCTAAGAAGTTTCCATATAACACCTGCCCAACTAATAAGTTTTTCTTTAGGAGAGCTTTAGGGAGTTTAAAGTTCTTGCTTCCAGTTTTAACCACAGGCATAGCCATGGTATGAAATACTACCCCACTGTTTGCCAAGTATTAGAATGCAGTCACTTTTAGATCTAGACTATAGGGAAGATTATTAATTACCCCAAACCATGCTTAGTATATGTTTCATCTCTATAGAAATACCATATAGATGAAGTATGTGTGTGTGTGTTATATTTACATTTATTTATTGATCGCCCTTTGGGAACATACTCTGTCCTACTCTGTTGGCCTACTTGTCCCTTTATATATCACTATAAGGTTCAAGTCAATAAATAACGTCAGAACTACAGTAGATGTTTTTGGTAACATGTTTTCTTCTTTTTTCATTTATTTTTATAATTAAAATCATATTAATATTTTATTAATCCTAGCATAAAATTTCATAAAAATATTCCCATATGTATCATTCTTTGAGCACCCTGGATATAATTCTATGTCAGTAAAAAGAGATACTATAGATACTTCTATGAAAATTCATCTTTGGGAAGATGTCTTGCCTATTAAGTTTTAAATGTTATAGTCTTAGATAGTAGGTGTGACTTGACATATAAATATCTTATAACTACTTGCTTTGAGTTCTATTTCATTTTTAGATTACAGGAAAATAAAGCAGAATTCCAGTTGAATTTAACCATCCAAATTCTCCTTAAACAAGGACAAGTAGAACTGGAGAATTTCCAATTACTTCTGGAATATCCTGATGCCATTCTCATTAATAAGACAATAATTGAGGATTTGAATGCTGTGATTCGGGTAATTATGCATTTTCAGAGAGAAAAAGTAACGTTGCCCTTTGTATTGAATATATTACATTATTCTTCCCTTTATATAATAAATCATTTTAATTCCATTAAATCAATGATTCTCAACTCCAGCGGCAAGTTAGAAGTACTTAGGGAACTTTAAAAATAAACACAGGCCTGTTTAAAGCACCCCAGAGAAAACTGAGGTAGGTGTAGGAAGGCTAGGACCTTAGGACCATGGAGTTAAATCTTTCTAATAGTTTGGTTCCATAGTTTGGTTAGCCTCAATCTACTCACCTCATGATTATCTTAGATGAACTGAGAGCACTGATTTCAGAGTTTGTTTCTTTGGGGACATAAGCCATTCAAGTTACAAATTTTCCTCTAAACACCTCTGTGTTCTGCAATTTTTGATATTTTTCTATTTCCTTTGATTCAAAATGGTTTTTTTTGGCATCACTGCCCTGGTGGTGGGAGTAGGAGGCCCAGCCTTTGCTCCTGTGGAACCGCTGCTGGAATTGAAGTTCCATCCCCGTGGGCCGCAGTCCCGTGCACAACCACAACGCCACCGGGGCTCAGCCTCAAAATATTGTTTTAACACTTCTGTGATTTCCAATTTGGCTCACAGGTTTCTGTCATCCACTTTGCTTTTACAAATACAATAGGCTCAATGCATGGCTATAATTTTTGCTTTAGGTAGTCATCTTTTTTTTTTTTCAATTATCTTTTCGAGTGAAAAATAGGGAACATTTATTTCTTATTTACCTTCATTTACACAATTTCCAGAAATCTATCTTTCTCAGTATGGATCCAAGTGTCCAAGGTGTGTCATACTTTCTAGTCCAAGAGCTTCCTTTAACATGTCTGAAACATAGGTCTGCTGCTAATGACTTTTCTGTTTGTTTTAATTTTATTTTATTTTTTGCTCTTGAAAATATTTCATTCATCTTCATTTTTGAAATATATTTTACCGATTTTTAAAAATCTGAATTGATTCCTTCTTTTCCTTCCTTCCATCCTTCCATCCTTCCATCTCCCATCCTTCCCACTTTTCTTCCTCCCTGCTCCATCTTCTCACTTGAAAAGTGTGCATCGCTTCTGCCTTACTTCACTTCTGACAAAGCACCTGCTTTATTTCTATCATTTGATCTTCAAAAGATCATTTTATTGGGGGTTCTTATAACAATCCATAACAATCAATTGTATGGAGCATATTTGTACGTCTGTTGTCATTTTCTAGGCATTTACTCTCTGTTGAGCCCTTGATATAGCTCCTCCTTTTTCCCTCCCCCCACCCGTATGACCCCTTGATAAATTAAAAATTATTATTAGTTTCATTTCTTACACCGACTGCGGTCTCCCTTCACCCATGGTTTCTGTTGTCCATCCCCCTAGGAAAAGAAGGGTGTGGTTATGTGTCTGATCATTGCAACCAGTTCCCACCTCTTCCTCACCTTCCCTCCCCACCTTCTCCCTACCCTACTGATATCGCTACTCACATGCCTGCTCCTGGAGTCCATGTGTTGTGTGCTCTTAGCTCTTACCTGTCCCTGTGCACATGCTTCGGTCTAGCCTGAAGTGGAAGGCAGAACTGGGGTCATGATACGGGGATTGGGGGTGGGGTGGGGTGAGGAAGCCTCAAAGAACCAGAGGAATATTGTATGTTTCATCGGTCATCGGCTTTTTTTCATATTTGTTCTTCTGAAATATAACATGTCTGCCTTCCAGGTTTTCTCTTTAACTTTGGTTCTCAGCAGTTTGGACATGATGAGGTGTGTGTGTGTGTGTGTGTGTGTGTGTGTGTGTGTGTGTGTGTGGCGTTCTGAGTATCTCACCTTTTGAGACTACAATTACACATTGAGGTGAGGAAAGTGAGAAGAAAGGGGCATAGGAACTATTCAAAGATAGACTCACCAATATTGCTTTTAAATAAGTGAAAGCCCCAAATCATGGATTGAGGAAGCGTGGAGAACTCCAAACATCTGGATAGATTTTTCAATCCTTCTTCTGTTACTGATTTCTAGTTTCATTCTTTTGTGGTCTTTCAATCATACTTTGCATGATTTCTATTCTTTTCATTCAATTCTATCAAAAGACTTGAAGAACATGGAGTATGTGTTTCTCATTTAAAAAGAGATTATGACTTTTTCAGAATTTAGCTAATCATTAAATACACGGACATTCCCAGCTTTGGCTGGTGGCATAGAAAGAAAAAATGTGATCTTTCTTAAATTTGAGTTGCCTGTAAAACGTTCCAGTGGAAATGTTAAAAAGTCCAGAGATAAATATTTAGGAGTCAACTACACAGAGAGCACCACATATGGATAATTACATGCTATGTATTGTAGATAATTAAGACCATGAAATTATTTAGGAAGCAGGTAGACAGAAGACAAGAGAATCTGGGCCAGTGCCCAGGGTCTACCTGGACAACAGAGCAGAGAAGAAGCCGCCTAACTGAGAAGGCACAGCCAACTGCGGTAAGAGGAGAAGCAGGAACTGCTGGTCTCCCAGAAGTCCACAGTGATAAGCAATTCCAAGGCCGAGTGAGCCGTCTGTTGTTTCCCTTACTTAGTGTCCAGAGAAATCTCAGGAGAATCGTGGGGCAGGAGCTCAACTGGGGAGAGGGATGAGGTCATTTGAAGTGAGGAAGTAATGACTATAAATAACTCTTATCAAAAATAAGTAAATAAATAAAATGTCTATAAAAGAGATGGTAATCCTGGCGGAGTTTCTCAAGCTCTGGACATTTGGCCTAGGTGCTTCCTGGTTGTGCAGGGCTGTCCTGGCCATCCTCAGAACTCTACTGGCCTCCCTGGTCTCTATCCACTAAGTGCCTACAACAACCCCTAAACCGTCTGCCTGGTACAGCAAAGGTACCTCTGCAGCCTAATATCCTTTTGAGGAGTCCATATTTCTCCGCTGTTGAGGAGACCAGTTTTGAGATTGATCCTATGATTTTAGATATGGTGACACCAAGAACATGGATACATTCCTGAAGGTGGGATGACTAAAGGAAAATGAAGGAAAGACAGTGGAAAAATGATTAATCCAGGCCTGAAGAGTCTAAGCAGAGATCTAGACATGAGTTTGTTTGTTTGTTTGTTTGTTTGCTTTAATGAGCTAGCAGATAGTATAGTCTGATGGCATGAGCTACACAAAGGTAGGTTTCTAAAATGTTAAAAGATTGAAAGATTTTTGTTTTGTTTTGTTTTGGCATTTAATTCACATGTCATACAATTCAACTGTTTAGTCACTCGAGAAGAAATTATACCTTCACTCTTAGAACATTTTTTTTCATTAACACGCTACACATGTATGAGAGATGTAGTGAGTTCACTTACATCTGGGAAAACAACTCCTGTAAACATATTCTTGAATTCATCTAGGCAATTCAAAAGAAAGTGCAACCCATAGAAGTCTTTCAGGGTCATGTCTTCTTCTGTTTCTTTTTCCTTCTTCTTCATTTCTTCCTCCCTCCTGTTCCTTCCTGTCTCTGTTCATAGCTACCAACCAGAAACCGCTGTGCTTAACCAGAACCATAAAATGACAAGCCTTCATCTGTCGTGTCGGGGGGAGAGGGGACCTCAGAAAGAGGGATGCAAATGCATACCCAGGGGTAAGTAAGGAAAGGGCAAAAGGAGTTCCTGCCGATTTACTGACATGAACAGCAAAATTTAGCTGCTGTTTAGTATGTCTTATAATTTCTACTGTTCATTTGTGTTATAGTGACCATATTTGGCTCCCAAAGCATTTTATAGAGATCTGCATTTTTAAAAGAAAATAGAATTTTTTGAAAGCAGACAGAGCTATCTCTAAGTATCGCAGCTTCAAATATCCTTTAATTCTGTATGAGGAATCATATTATCTGAAGGTTAAGATGCACTTTTTCTTAAGACCCAAGGACAAAAGAAAGTTGCCAGTATGGTGGAAAGTAAAGATGTTCACAAAGGAATATTTCAAATAGAATGGGAACATAAGAAAATGGAGATGGAAATGGAAGATCTAAATCAAAAGGCTTGGGATATTCAGATGCTGTTTTTTTCAAGAGATCGTCAAAAGGTAAGCTTCCCCTGACCACCCAGGTTGTTTTAATTGTAGTAAAATATATATGTGATTATTTCCCATTTTAACAATTTTAAGAGTACAGTTTCATGACAATTGAATTCACTGTGTTTGCTACCACCGTGTTTTGCTACCACCACCACTCAACTTTTTTTTAATATAAAAGTTTTTTTTGGGGGCTCATACAACTCCCCTCATACAACTCATATATATATATATATATATATATATATATATATCAATTGTATGTAGGCCACATTTGCACACTTGTTGCCGTCATCACTCTCAAAACATCCTCCCTCCACTTAGGCCTCCAGTACCAGCTCCCCATATTTCCCTTCCCTCCCCCTCGCCCATGAACCCTTTATAATTTACAAATTATTACTTTTTCATGTTGTACACTGTCCAATGTGTCCCTTCACTCACTTCCCTGTTGTCTGCACCCCAGAGAGGAGGTTATATGTAGGTCCCTGAAATTGGTTCCCCCTTTCTACTTCACCCACCCTCCACCCTCTCAGTATCACCACTCCCACCACTAGTCCTGAGAGATCACCTGTCCTAAATTCCCCATGTTTCCGACTCCACCACTCAACATTTTCAAGCGGTTTTCCTACTCCACCATGCTCACATAGCAATGTAGTATCTTTTCAGCTACAATGCTCATTCCACCCTCCCCTGAACTTCCAGTATCCCCTGATAAGCTTTCATCCCTATTGATTTGCCAAGTCTAGGTATTCATAAAAGTTGGATCATACAGCATTTGTCCTTCTGTCCCTGACTCACACACACTGTGCTCAGAATGATGATCTTAGATCCAACCATGCAGTAGTGTCAGAACTTTATTTCTCCTTATGACTAAATCATGTCCCATTGTATGAATACACCACATCTTTTTTACCCATTAAGCCACTGACAGGACACTTGGGGGGATCTGAAAATTTTCAATTCATTAATTTAAACTGTCTTTAATAAGAATTCTCTGGGTGCTATAATTCAGAATCAATTCGATGGCAGTGAGTCTTTGGGTTTTGTTTTTGTCGTTGCAAACATATTCTCGGTCAGTCAGAAGTGATAGATTCTTTTTCTTCCAGGACTTTTGTTTGTGGCCTTCAGTTTTTCTTGACCCATTCACTTGATAAATCCAAAAAGCCACACACACTGCCATGGAGTCATTGCTGACTTTGCGTGTCCCCGTGTGGATTTCCAAGCCTGTCACTGCTCACTGGAGCAGATATTCCAGCTGTCTTTATCCTGCAGAGCTGCAAACCATCAGGGCCACAGCCTAAGGCATAATAACAGCACTACACCGCACCACCAGGGCTCCTCTCAGTTGGACAAGGATTTCCCAAGAGTCACATCCTAGCTGAGCTCCGGTGACGTAGTGGTTGTGTTCGGAACTGTGGCCCACAGGGTTGACGGTTCAAATCCAGCTGCTCTCCAGGAGTGAGGCTGGCCTTCCTACTCCCACCAGGGCAGTGATGCCAAAAGGGAAGGAAAAAAAGTCACATCCTGTGGTCTCAAGCACATCCTGTAGGGTCATAGCATTGACTTGCTGATAGTGAGTTTGGTTTTATCTGTGGCTCCCTCTCCCGCCATCTCCACTCCCCCCTCCAAAGAGTTTGACCATTTCCTGGGCTCGGCTCTTCTTTCTCCTGCTTTTCTTCCATCACGTCAGTCCACCCTGCGTATTACACTGCCTTCACTTTGGCTCATAACCCTTAAGCATATGCTTTTTTTGTTTTTGTTTGTTTTCATGATACCCGTTTTGGTGATTCTGTTTCTCTGACATCAGTGGTCACTTTTTAGAGACTACGTCTCCAACCAAGCTCTCTGTCAATTGTTTATCTCGTGTCTAATGTCTATGTTGCCCTCAACATCTCCTGTTTCTCGACTGGTTTGTCTCTCTTCTTTCCAGCCACGTACTCTACCTTAAAGTTTGATCCTTTTTCAACCCCTATTTCCTTTTCCTTCCCAGCCTTGCCTAGGCTAGTTCTCATTCTGAATCCCAACTGTCATTCCCAATGGTTTAAATTATTTAAACTATTTCATAAAATACTATTCTGTTAGACTAGAAAAACAAGTTCATGAACACTCATATGTGTATAAGAAAGTTTTACATACAAGAGCAACTGTACCTTAAGACAACAGCCAACGCAGTCCAGTCCACAGTCATAAGTCTGATATTAGCCCATATGTCCGATACCAGTCTATAAAGTTCTCTTCACACTCACGAAACACATGCAATGGTGCCAATTGCAGAACAATCACAAGCCAGTGAGTAGAAGTCTCTGGATCTGGTGGCATTGTAAGCATCTCCGCGCTGGCAGGGGTTCTCCAGCTTCAGAGGTCTGGTTACATCCATGTGGTTTGTCTGGCACAGGGCACTAGGGTAGCTCCGTGGACTTCGCCTCAGGGATGTCTCGCAGAAAGTGAGTCTTGTCAGTAGAAAGTCTCCAAACAGGTGAGTGAGTGTCTCCTGCTTCCAAGAAGGAAGTTCCAGATTTCCCAGAATTCTCAGAGGAGAAGGCCATGCCCACACGAAGTCTCATTGGTTATCTCCAGATTGACAGGCTAGACTCCACCCCTACACTCCTAATCCTCAAATTGACATCGCATTAAGTGAGTGCCACACCTATTCTAACTGGTCTTTCAACTTTGGGTCTTTAAGTTATTGTAGACATATATATTACTCAGATGAAAATTCTTAAACAGTTCTAACTGCTTTCCTACTCTAGTTAAAACACTTCAGCTGTTCCTTCTCAGGTGGCAGTTATGGATTATGAAATCTTTAGGTGGCACTCAAACTGTCTTTTCAAATTCATTCCCCATTGTTCACCTCATGCATTTGCATCCTCAAGCCAAACTGATGACTGTGTTCTAAAATTCTACCCCAAGGCCTCTATCCATACGGTTCTTCTACCTGAAATCTCTTTCCTTGCTTTCAACCTCATCATAAACCTCTGTGTTATTCAAGATCTAGTTTAAGTGCCCTGGTGGTGGTGTAGTGGTTATGCACAGGACTGCAATCTGCAAAGTTTTAAGTTCGAAACCATCGGTCTCTCCTCAGGAGACGGATGGGCCTTTTGATTCCGGGGAAGAGTTAGCAGTCTCGGAAACTCACAGGGGCAATTCTACCTTGTCCTATAGCAGTGGTTCTCAACCTTCCTAATGCCACGACCCTTCCATACAGTTCCTCATGTTGTGGTGACACCCCCCCCCCCAAAAAAAAACCCATAAAATTATTTTTGTTGTTATTTCGTAACTGTAATTTTGCTACTGTTATGAATTGGGCAATCCCTGTGAAAGGGTCATTCAACCCCCAAAGGGGTCACGACCCACAGGTTGAGAATCACTGTCCTGTAGGGTCACTCTGATTCAGTATCAACTTTATGGCAGTGAGTGAGAAGCGTTTACGTGCCACCTCTTCCACACAGACATTTCACATCCCATCACAAATCACTTTTGAATTTAAATGGCACTTTCATACCTTCTAGCCACTCCTGAAGTCTCAATGTGCGCCTTCTCTTTGCCATGTTCTTTGAATCACTCCATTGTATTTGCATTCAAAAGAGACACATAATGTATGTTTTGTGAGCTGAACAAATAAAAGAATGGATGAATGAGTGAGAATAAACTTTATGCATCAGTAATATATAAGTGAGCTTAATAATGGTTAAAGGCAATTAAATATTATGACAAAAGTCAAATAGATCTTAATTCTATAGAGATCAATGTCTAGTAACAAAAATATCCTCTTGAAAAACTATGCTAGTGCAGACAAAGTTGCCTGTAAAAAGAAAGGGCACTATTCTAACATGCCTTATTTTTCTCTTCCACAGTTCCTAAATGAACCACACTATGAGACTCTGATAGCTATTCAGATTGGGATAATGGAGCAAACTATTGCTGTTATAGAAAAGGTAGGTCTTCAAGATACTGATCATGATGATCCCAACACTTATGAATCCCAATTGAGTAAAGTAACAGTGTTTCAAATAAGGAATTGAGCAGAACTTGGCAAAATCTTGGTACTTTACTAAAATTTGAGATATAATTAGAAGCTCCTGAAGTGTGTCTTCACAACCACTGCAAGAGATAGATAGATCGAAGCAGTTCTTTCCCTTCTAGAATTAACTCTGGGAGATATTCAAGTGTAAGGGTCTTTCCTATTTTCAAACTATGGTTTATGTACGCCACTCGTATTTCCTTGGCTTTGTTAGCTTTGCTTAGTACTAAGTTTTTATGGTCTAGCAAATACAAAGTGAAAACAAAGTGATGCCAAGGCAATAGTTCTTTTTATTTTTAATCATTTGACATTTTAAGGCATATGGGATTTTTTTAAATAAGGTATTAGTATAAAATTCTGCCATTCAATTAGTAATTTGAGTGCCTAATAGGTGTAAAACTTGAACCAAGTCCTAATGATATCGTGGTAACATATTTTACTAGTGATGAAGCACTTAAAATTTTTAATTGTCTGTATAGAATCTAATACATCTCTTTTTCAAATTTGCGTGGTGTTATGGAACCAAAACTCCAGACCCACAGGAAGAATGTGGAAAATTGCAAAAAGCTCATTAAAAAGTTGGGAAGGTACAGCAGTCACAAAGATTTATCAAATTATATTCTAAGTTGCAATCTACGAGAAGAGTTGGTGGCTGTCTCAGAGAGAAGAGACATTTGTGATACAATCGGTAAGCTCTTGTTTTCCTTTTAAATCAACTGCTGTTGTTCCTGTAGGTCCTTTCAGGTCAATTTTTCCTTGTAGGGACCCCTGTACAACAGAGCAAAGCACTGCCAGTCCTGCTCACCTCACAATTATTGTTATGCTTAAACCTATCGTGGGAGCCGTTGTGTTAACTCATTTCCTTGTGGGTCTTCCTCTTTGTCAGTGGCCCTCCATGTTACCAGCCATGAAGTCCGTCTCCCGAGGCTGGTCCAAAGTATGGGAGAGAAAGTCTCATGTCCTCAAACCACAGCCCGCAGGCCACATGCAGCCCGCCTGCATGCTGCCTCTCCTGCTTAGCAGCCGACTCCTCCCCGGCCCGCAGTGAAAAATAGTTCTTAGTTTTTTAAAACTATAGTCCGGCCCTCCAATGATCTGAGGAACAGTGAACTGGCCCCTGCTAAAAAAGTTTGAGGACCCCTGGCCCAGATTCTAAAAAGCATTGTGGCCACAGTCAGATGCCTTTGTCTAATCAGTAATATGTAAATAAAACTTGTTCTCTATGTTAGGTCAGGTTGACCAGCGCAACAAATCCAGTGGCACTCACATGTATGAGAGAGCTTTATATCAAAAACTGATTATGCATTAAGAACACACCCTAGCCCAGTCAAGCTCAAATCCTTAAGTCTGATATTAGTCCACAAATCCCTCTTCAGCCTCACACAGTCACAAGCACTGATGCAGAATGCAGGGCGATCACAGGCCAGTGGGTGCAAAGTCTCCTGGGATCCAATGGCAATGGTTGCATCTCCAGGGCTCTGGAAGCAATTAGGGTTAACCAGGAGGAAGGTGAAGGTAGAGAGAGGGGACAAGATTCCTGATAGAAAGGTCATGCCCACAAGGCAGCACCATCGAGGCTGTGACCCGACTGACAGGTTGAATGCCACTCCAACACTTTCATCTGTCTTCAAGTTGACATGAAATTCTGTAACTCTCTCATTCCATTATTATTCACGTCTTTCAGCCTAGATCTGGCATCAGTGACAGTATCTGTCCTCTTCTGGATCCCGCCTGAATTTCTGGCAACTCTTGATCTTGAAATGTTCTTTTTAACGATGAATGTGACACCACTGCTCTTCAACTTGTTTTCCTGGGATAGTCAATCATATGATGACGGTATCTGATTCCAAATGGCCAACGCAAGTCCATTTCCGCTCATCAATACCTGAGATCCACCACTGGTCTGGCAGTTTGTCCTGTTTTAGTGGCTTGTGTATTGCTGTGATGCTAGGAGCTATGCCGCAGCACATCAAATACCAGCAGGGTTATCATGGTGAACAGGTTGAAGTGGAACTCCCAAACTAAGAATAGGTTAGGAAGAAGGAAAAGGCTATCCACTTCTGAAAAATTAGCCACTGTAAACTTTATAATATAGTGCTAGAAGATGGGTTCCTCAATTTGGAAGGTGCTCAGAATATAACTGGAGAAGTGCTGCCTCCTCAAGGCAGAGTCAGCTTCCATGCCTTGGAAGGAACCAAGCTCTCGGGGTCTTGGTCTGCTGATGAAGCACTACTCTACATGAGAAGAAACTATTGTAGGCATCATTAATAGTCAGAATATGGACTCTATGAAGTCTTAATCTAGGAAAGTGAGCAGTCATCAAAAAGAAATGAAACATCTCCAGATCGATATCCTAGGACTGAAACGGACTGGTATTGGACATTTGAATCAGACAATCATATGGTTTAGCATTCTGGGAGTGACAAATGAGAGCAATGGCATCATGCCCGTCATCAAACATAAAATGTCCAGGTCTACCTTGGAGTACAATACTGTCTGTCATAGAATACTATCTATACACCTACAAAGAAGATCAGTGAATGCAACAATAATCAAACGTATAAACTAATCACTGAAGCCAATAATTTAAAAAGTGGGAGAATACCACCAATGTCTCCAGTCTGAAATTGATCAATCAGGATACATTGGAAATTACTGGCAATTGTAATGCGAAAACTGGAAACAAAAGAGGAAAATAAATAGTTGCCATTCATTGGTGACCAAGAAAACTGCATGCTGCATGATAGAATTCTTCTTAGTTGCAAGATAAAATGACTTCTCAATTGCAAATACCTATTTTTCTACAACGTAAACAGGAACTATCCTTATGGAATATGCAGGGGGTAAGTTCACTTCACCTATGCCATAGATCCTATTGGAAGAGATGATGGAGAAACGCAATACCATCAGCCAAAACGAAGACCAACTGTGGGACAGACTATCAATTCATCCTATGAAAGTTCAGCTTGAAGATGAAGATGAAGAAAATGAAAACAAGCCCACAGCAAGCAAAGTACAACATTGAGTACACCCCACCTGACTATAAAACCATCTCAAGATTTGATGCATTGAATACTAATAACCAAAGACTTGGTGAGCTGTAGCAAGACATCAAGGACATGACACAAGAAAAGACAACAGCGGATGTCAGAAGAGATGCTGGAACTTGCTCTTGAAGGGAGAATACTTGAGCACATGGAAGAAATGACTAAGTAAAGGAGTTGAACGGAGACATTCAAAAGGTGGTTCAAGAAACAAAATAGAAGACTATCATGAAATGTGCAATGACTTGGAGTTAGAGACCCAAAAGGGAAGCACAAGCACATCTCAAGTTGGAAGCATAGAAGACCAAATTCAAGGCTGGCCTTGCTATATTGAAGGGTTATATGGGCAAAATCTTAACATCACAGAGAAGTTTTACTGAAGATAATTTTTAAAACATTAGCCGTAGGTTGACAGAAATCTAAACTAGGTCCTGAAGAGGAGAAGGAACAAGAGATTGTTGACTTTGGGTAGATCTGGGCTGAAAGCAGAGAATTCCAGCAGTTGACCGGCTGTTAAATCTGTAGAGCGGCTGGAGAAGCTACCAGCAGGGATCAGGATTTCCAAAGTTTGAACTGACCCACTTAGTTCATTGAATGTGACTTCTGTATTTGACATACACATAATAATCCGAATAATTTCTTTCTTTTTCATTTTTGGGACAGGATCTAAACTGACTTGTGAAAAGATTGCCAAAGAACGATATGATAGCATGATGGAATACCAAAAGTTAACCCATTTTTCAAAACAGCAAGCTGAAGAAATTTCCATTCTACAGGCTGAAGTGGAGAGATTAAGGATGAGGACGTTTCCTGCTCTGGTTCCATTCTAAAACAGCTGGCCCCATCATCATTTAAAAAATCATTTCATTTGCTTGAAATTGTTTCTTTTTATTTTGTTAAGAAATTTAAGTAGATTCTCCTCTATGGTACATATTTTAAATAGAAATTTTTTAAGTTTAAGCCTTAATCATTTAAACATGTTTGTCCTGAATAAATGAATAGATGTTAGAAATATTATGAATTTTTTTATTCAAGAGTGAACAAGATTTTAACTTGGAAAGTTTCAAGATCTAGCTTATCCAATTAGTCTTCATTAAATCATGTTGTCAGTTTTAGTATTGAAAGTTTTAAAGACAAAAGTATTCTTAATGATCACTAGCATATTGGATTTTATTAAATGACCATAAAAGTTATGATTGTTGATAATTTTTAATATAACTGCTTTTCTGTTTTCCTATCACTTAACTGCTGGTCGAGCCGTGGTGGCTTGGATGTTGCTGTCATGTTGGAAGCTGTGTCCCTGGTATTTGAAATACCAGGTGAACAGGATTCCGAAGGGCTTCCAGACTAAGCAGGGACTAGGAAAAGGAAATAGGCTGTCTACTTGTGAGGCTTTAGTCACTGAAAATCTAATGAATCCCAGCAGAACACAGCCAGTTGTAGTCCCAAAAGATGGGTGAGTCTGTCCGTGTTCCGGGATTAGCCACTAAAAACCTTACGAACAGCCAGGGTATGTGATGAGTCGCTCAGACTGGAAGTCACTCAAAATGCAACTGGGGAGGAACTGCCTCTCACAGTCGAGTACCCCAGCCTGTTCTCTTGCCGGAGCCCTCATTTGCTGGTGGGGCATGCCTCAGAATGAAAAGAAACAGCTTTGAGCAGGACTATGTGGTCTGGTGGAAGATGTTCTCCTCGGGTAAGCAGGATCTCCCCACCAACTTAGTCTAAGGTTATGGGGACTGGGAAATCCAATGACAGTAGAACCCCGGTACTCAGCACAATCGTATTTTGACGTGAAATGTCAAGAACATTTTGCATCAGAGCTGGAACAATCTGACCCGATGAAGAGAAAGCCAGTTTCTAGTGGGGAAAAAAGGCCAAGAACCGAAAAAACTGAAAAGTGGCTACCAGTTGATTTTATGGAAGGGAATTCCCTTTCGAAACACTGACTCTCCATACCTCCTCTCCAATCCGTGTCTACAGATCCAGATCCTCATCCATCTCAAGGCTGACACACTGCACGGGGCCCACGAATCCTGGAGGAGCGTATCGGAAGGAAGGAGGCTAGTCTGAAATGAGTGATAAAACTATTTAAAAATAAGTCTTGTCGTAATGCCTTCAAGCAATTAAAAGAAGACCCGGTGGTTAAAAAAAAGAAAGAAAAGAAACAGCTTCAAGCTTCCATTATTCATCAAAACGGGTTATACAAAGTATTCATCTAAGAAATTTTGAAGTCATCAAAAATAAAGTAAAATGCAAGAAGTTCCATGTTTTAGGCATTAGTAGGATGAAATGGACTGGTATAGCCCACTTAAAATCAGACATTGATGTTACTCTGTGCAGAGAATGACAGGTTCACGAGGAATGGGGTTACATTAATGGTCAACGTTAACACTTCACTATCTATATTGAAGTACAATGCTGCCTGTGTTAGGACACTATCCATACAACTACAAGATAGATCAGTTAATGTACCTATACACTCGAGCATAAACCGACCTGAGTATCAGCCGAAGCTCCTAATTTTACTACAAAAACTGCATTAGAAAATGTGCTGAGGGGCTGAGCCCCGGTGGCGTCGTGGTTGTGCATGGGACTGCGGCCCACTGGGATGGAGGTTCAATTCCCGCTCACGGGAGCAAAGGCTGGGCCTCCTACTCCCACCACCAGGGCAGTGATGCCTAAATGAATAAAGAAATAAAAAAGAAAATGTGCTGAAAAACTCAACTTATACACAAGTATATATGGTAACTATTATTCAAATTTATGCAGCAACCACCCAAGCGAGTGATGGAGAAATTCTTCGACCAATGTCTTAGGTCTAAAATTGATCAAAATGCACTCAAGACGCATTGATAATTATTGGTCGTGAGAAGACAAACGTTGGAGACAGAGAAAAGAACCGGGGTTGGAAAATATGACTACGGCGATAGAAACAAAGTTGACAATCACGTGACAAAATGTTGCAAAGCCAATGACTTCTTATTTGCAAATGCTTTTTTTTTTCAACAACATGGTGAATGAATCACACAGACCTAGCCCAAAGACCCCAAAATCAAATTGGCTATATTTTCGGGAAAAGATAAGGGAAACACTCCATATTAGCAGCCCAAACCAGGCCGAGTCCCGACTGAGAAACAGATTGTCCATTGCTCTTATGTTCAGGTTAAAACTGAAGAAAGCTAAGACAAATGCAAAATAGCCCAAATCTGACCGAACCAAACTCACTGCCCTCGAGTCAATGGTCATTCACAGTGATTCCCCGGGGCGTTCTAAGACTCTCACTGCTTAGGAGAGAAGGAAGACCGGTCTTTTGGGAGATGCTTGTGGTGTCAAACTGTTGATCGTGTGGCTCACAGCCCCACGCGTAACCACTACACTACCAGGGCTCTTTCATGACCTAAGGATAGCCCATCTAAAATTAGCTCAACAATAGATTTGACTTATTGAATATTCATGAGAGAAGATCAAAGTACATGTCAGGAGAGACTGTGAAACTTGCTCTTGATCATGGAGTAGTGAGAGCAAAGAGAAGAAATGATGACATAAAAGAGCTGAAGAGAAGATTTCAAAAGGACAGCCGGAGATGACCCGATGACTGATTATAATGAAATGTACAAAAGCCTGGAGTTAGCAAGCCAAAAAAAGCAGCACACCCTCCCTGTACCTCAAGCTGAAAGAACTGGAGAAAATTCAAGACCTGAGTGCAATATTGAAAGGATCTATGAGCAAAATATTGACTGACTCATGAATCATCTAAAGTTGATGGGCGGAATAGGCAAAGTCACTGTACTAAAAAGAATTGCTTCAGCATCCAACCATTTCAAGGTATCGAGAACCAACCATACGGAAAGAAGTAGCCCACACTGCACTTCAATTAGTGAGAAGCAATGCTCCAGAGATTGACAGAATGCCTATTGGAATGTTACAACAAGCCGAGGAAACACAAGAAGCATTCACCTGTGTGTGTGTGGCAAAAAATATGGAAGACATCTACCTGGTCAGCTGATTGAAAGAGATCCATATTTGTGGCCATGTCAAAGAAAGGTGACTTAACAGAATGTGGAATTTAGTTAACAATATCACTAATACCACATGCAAGTGAAGTTCTGTTGAAGCTCATTCAGTTTCAGCAATACATCAACATGGAACTGCCAGAAATTCAGGATGGATTCAGAGAGAACTTGGCAACAGGGATTTAATTGCTGATGTCAGACGGATCTTAGCTGAAAGCAGAAACTACCAGAAATAGTTGTGGGGTTTTTTTTTTGTTTCTTTATTTGATCTTCTTTACTATGCAAAGGTACTATTCAACTGTGTGTAGCACAACAAACTTGCTCTTGATGAGAAGATTGGAAATTCCAGATACTTCATTATGTGGAATCTGCATGAACCAAGAGGCAGTCATTCAAACTGAACAATTCTGTTAGATACTACATATTTATACACATCAAGGTTGTATCATTTTACCACACATATGTTGACCACTCAGAAGTTAGAGCAAACCAAGAAGTTCAATTATATGAAGAAGAACCTGACATCAGGATCAGAATAATTAACTATCGATACACAGATGTTACAACATTGCTTGCTGAAATCAAGGAGGGCTTTAAGCACTTGCTGATGAAGATAAGGGACTGCTGTCATTTGGATTCCAACTCCCAAATTCTCACAATTAGACCAACAGACAAATCATAATAAAAGGAGAAAAGCTTGAAGCTGTCAAGGGTTTCATTTCTGCTTGAAATTAATGCTCTTGGAAGCAGCGGTCAAGAAATCAAATGATGGATTGCATTGGGCAAATCTCCTGCACAATGTCTCCTTAAATTGTTGAAAAGCAAGGCTATCACTCTGAAGGCTAATAGAGTGTGCCTGACCCAAATCATAGTATTTTCAATCACCTCGTATGCATGTGACAGTTGGATAATAAATAAGGAACACTGGTTGAGAACTGATGCATGTAAATTATGGTGTTGGCGAAGAATATTCAAAATACTGTAGACAGGTAGAAGAAAAAGCAAGTCTGTGTTGGAAGGACAACCAGAATGCTCTTTAAAAGCAAGTTTTCATGCACTTCAGACATGTTATCAGGAGAGACCAGCCTCTAGAAAAGGACCTCATGCCTGGTAAATTCAAGGGGCAGTGAAAAAGAAGGGAGGCCATCAAAGAGGTGGATTACCACAGTGGTACAAGAATAGGCTCAAACATAACACCTGTGAGGACTGTGCAGGACCTGGCAGGGTTTCCATCTGTTGGACATCGGGTCACTGTGTCAGAGCTCATTCAACAGCAACCTAACAAGATATCCTTTTAATTTCCCAAGTCTTCTCCAATAAGCTTTTCTTCTATAGAGAAAAAGGTACTGGAAGATAGACGGTTATTATTTGTTCACCCAATTGAGAACATAAATTTCTTACTTTCACAAAACCCTACATCAGTTGCAAATTACAGCATGCTTTGAAAATATCACTCTCCCAAAATTAGAAAGCAGACTCACTGCCTTGGAGCTCGATGCCCACTCCCAGCGACCCCGTAGGCCAGGGCAGAACTGCCGCGTTGAGTTTCTAAGATTGCAACTCCCGTGTTTCTCCCGAGGAACAGCTGATGATTTTGAACTGCTGACCTTGTAGTTAGCAGCCCACCGGTTAATCGCTTTGCCACCAGGGTTCCTCATCATTTTATTGTGTGTGGGTGTGTGTTTGAAAGTAATTTCTTTTCCCCTGTATGTCTCTGTCCAGATGAACTAACAGAAATCAATAGGTAAATCAAATTTACCTATTTCCAGACATTGAAATCAATTCAAATGGCCAGAGCAGAATTCAGTCAATCACTAGTGATATGTTGAAAAATATTTTACATATCAATAAAGTTTTTATAAGATTAAAAAAGAATCTTCCACAATGCAAAAAAAAAAAAAAAAAAGCAGATCAATGAAATTTTAACTCTTTGGATGATCTTTAGTTCAGTTTTTGGTCTTGAAAACTAGAGTCAAAAAGAAAAGAAGTTGAAAAAATTCCTGTTTCTACATTCGTTTTTCTTTCTTGCTTCAACTACCTGCTACGCTGTTAAGAGGTGATGATGAAAGTGCTCTTGCATGGCTGTGTTAGGCAGGGTTCTCTAGGGGAAAAAAAGCAGGATACTGTGACCTTATTAATCCCATATATCCCTATTGGCCAGGTTAGCACAATAAACTTGCCTATTGCAGTCTACCCCTTGCCAACGTAGCACCTTATTCTTTAGCCATATATAATTTCCAGACATTAATGAAATCCCTTACACCTAACATCATACATCTATCATACATGTAAGTGAAAATACACTGAATCTAATTGTATCTGGTACATCATACATGAACAAGAGAGGTATTAAATAGGCACATATAAAGTAAATGAACTGATAGTCACAAACCTTGCTTTTGTAATTGATCACGTGGTCGTAACTGACGGGTAGAACTACCTTCCTCTACTACCCATTTATTAGCCTGGTGGGGTGACCAAGACCTTCATTCCTGAGAGTTGTGGGTCATTAGATGTCCTATCAGGATGGTTGCTGTAGTTTACCATTTACTTTAATCACAGGGCATGGTAGTACTAAGAGATAGCCTATGGGATCTCCTGGATTCCAGACATATTCTTCTTTATCTCCATTATGTAACACCAGTTCAATTTCTTCTTGGTCATCAGGATCAATCACACCACTCAGTACAGTGACACCCTTCCTGACCTGTTGATCCAAAAGCATGAGAAGCTCAAAGTGGCCAGGGGGCACTCTCAGCTGCCAGTTCAGTGGAATCTGTGCGGTGTTTCCAGGTGGGAGAGTTCCTTCCTTTGGGACCAAAACTTCCAGACCTGAAAAGCATAGGGTTGCTGGGGCAGGAAGCAAAAATGCTGCAAGTGGGTCACTGCGAGTGAGTGGTGCCACTCCAGCTTTGACCCCTTGGTTCCTGGACCCATGAATCCTGGCTGCTGGAGACAGAGCACCATGTATTGGTCGCTGGTTTAGAGTGTATATAGCCTCCCGGAGAACATTGCCCCAGCTCCACAAATTGTTGCCTCCTAGCTGGTGTGGTAATTGTCCTTTTAGAGGTCATTCCATCATTCTATCAAGCCAGCTGCTTCAGGATGATGAGGAATATATGACCAGTGAATTCCATGGGCATGGGCCCTTTGCCACACTTCATTTGTTGTGAAGTGAGTTCCTTGATCTGAAGCAATGTTATGTGGGATGACTTGCTGGTGGATAAAGCATTCGCAAGACCACGAATGGCAGTTTTGGCAGAAGTATTGTATGCAGGAAAGGCAAATCCATATCCAGAGTAGGTGTCTATTCCAGTCAGAACAAAATGCTGTCCCCTCCATGATGGAAGTGGTCCTATCTAATCAACCTGCCATCAGGTTGCTGGGGGTCTCTCTGAAAAATGGTCCCATATTTGGACTCATTGTGTAGCAGTGGCCAAATCAGCCTTGGTGAGGGAAGTCCATTTTGCTGTGTCCATGCATAATCTCCATCCCTACCACCATGTCCACTTTGTTCATGTGCCCATTGGGCAATGACAGAAGCGGCAGAGGAAAAGAGGGCTAGTCTCCACAGTGCGTGTCATCTTATCCACTTGATTGTTAAAGTCCTCCTCTTCAGAGGTAACCTTTTGGTGAATGTTCATATGAGAAATGATTATCTTTACTTTCTTGACCCTTTCAGAAAGGTTTATCCACATACCTCTTCCTCACACCTCCTTTTAACCAATTTTCCAGTCGTGTTCAAGTCCCTGACCAGTCAGCCAGCCATAACCACAGCCCATGAGTCATTATAGTCTCACATTTGGTCATTTATCCTTCCAGGCAAACTAAATGGACAGGTGCACTGCTCAATGTTCTACCCATTGGGAAGATTTCCCTTCACTGCTGTCCTTTAGAGAGATCCCAGAAAGGGTCCTTAGTGCTGCTGCTGTCCACTCAGGAGTGGCATCCGCATACAGAGTCATCAGTAAGCCAAGCATGAATTTTCTGTTCTTTAGTTAACATCGCAAGGAACTCTCCAGGAGGCCTTAGGTACAGACTGGAAGAAAAGAGATACTATGACAGGATTGGAGACTGTGGCATTGGGGGCACCTCTTCATGTAGCTTACTTGAACTTTCAGGTCCTGCTCTGGCCCGATTTCGTATATACCACTTCCATTTAACAATGGACTGTTGCTGCACATGTCCAACTTTATGACTCTGTGGGTCAGATAACAGCAAGTTTATGATGGGCAGATCAGGTCTCATGGTGGCTTGGTGACACATGATGAGGCATTCAGTCTTTACCAAGGCCCTGTAACAGGTCAACAGCGATTTTACAAAAGGGAAGCATTGGTCTGCAGGGGATGGCAGGTCTTTACTCCAAAATCCCAAGGGTCTACACTGTGATTCATCAATAAGGGCCTGTCAAAGAGTCCTCACAGCATCTCTCTCTACAACTGACACCTCTAGCACCATTGGGTCAGGTGGGTCATATGGCCCCAGTGGCAAAGCGGCTTGTGTGGCAGCCCAATCCTGTGGCAGAGCCTTTTCTTGTTCTGAGCATCACTCAAAATTGGAGAGCTGTCATATCACTTGAAAAATAGCTCAGAGGAGAACACCCAAGTGAGGGCTTTGTCACCTCCAAAATCCAAAGAGACCCGTTAGGCATTGTGCCTCCTGTTTAGATGTTGC